>BRDA01028857.1:0-20732 GCA_036984385.1 Crenuchus spilurus | reverse complement strand
AGAACATTTAATAGTAACAATTAGCAAAAAAAAAGGAACTGACATTTCACATTTGCAGTATTTGCAATATGACTTGTTCTCGTCATTAGAAACACTTTTAATGCATTATATCAAACCTTTTTCTTTTTCCTTGCAATACCTGTATTTCCCCCATTTACCTGGCATATTAGCTAGCGACTGTCTTCTCTTCACCTTCTGTGTGTCTGTCTGTGTGTGTCTCGCTCTCGCTCTCTCCTTTTCACACTGTACTTCCTTATGTCGTTATGTTCTCCTCATTTTTATTGTTGCATTTAATCTTCCAACACCCACTTTTCTTGTTGTTTTTTGGTAGCTGCGCCTCGATTGAATTTTCACCTACGACTGGATTTTCAAACAAGCCCAATTTGGCGTGAAACCCGCGAACCTGGCAACCCTGTCAGAGACAGCGCGCGTGAGAAAGCAAGAGTGCGGGCGAGCAGCAGAAGCACATCAGTAACACCAAACCGATTGACAGCTATGTAATCGGGCCATCGGCCGGTTCATTTTACAAATAGACCGATTCAGGGGTCCATGTACTGATGCACTTACATCGTTTAAGTCAAAATAGGTCTTCCGATTCAAATCAGTTATTTTTTACACCCCTAGTAAGTACCTGTATGTAATAAAAGTAATATGTTCTTTATGTATTACATATGAATGTATTCTCTTAAAAAATTTGGCCCTTTGGTCTTTGCCTAGTATACAATGACATGGCAAAGAACCATTTGTAATCTGCAGTGGATCTTTACATAATGAAAAGGTTTCTGTTTACCAAGTGTTCCACTATTGATAAAAGCTAAACGAGTTCGAATCCTAGTCATGCTGTATGCATTAACAGCCGGGGCCCAAGAGAGCAAAATTGGCCGTGTTTTCTCTGGGTGGGAAGATGGTGCTCCTGCGCTTTCCTCTGAACATGTTTGCTCCCCAGTGACGGTGTATCAGCGGTAGTTTGAAAAGAGGTAGTGGCTGCATCACACGCAATGGAGGAGGCGTGTGCTTGTCTTCACTCTCCTAGAGTCAGGGACAGTGCAAAGTAATGGGGAGAGCCCCCTAGTGGATGGGATGGGTTTATTGGCTACTACTACTACTACATTGGGAAGGCAAAAAAATAAATGAAATAAATCAATAAAAAATAACCTAGACATGTGTAAGAGGGGCTATGACCATGAGCAGAAGAAAGCAGCATGGACTCAATAATGTAATTTTATTTGCAAAACAAAAACAAAGATCTTATATAGAACCATATATTAGTGCTTCTCCAGAAATGTGAATATACTGAAAAAGTACATTTGTGATCATAATTTAATTTTAAAAAATTCATATTTTATATTCATCACATGTAAAGACATATTTTAAGCCTTTTTGATTTAATGTTGATACTGTTTGAATAGTAACTGAGCTCAAACTAAAATATTTGAGATATCACTTTAAATGTAATGAGCAGGGGCGACCCTAGAAACAGAGCTATAGAGGTGGTAAGTGTAGCAACCCTGCAGACTCCACACCCATCAACCCCCTTCAAATCACACACTGATTCTAATAATCTGTAACCAATATTACGAAGATCATTTACAGATTAGGAGGATATGATAGACGTGTGTTACTTTCATTTTAAACATCTTATCAGCAGACATGATGGTAATACAACTCCTGGAGTCACAAACCCATTTTTAAGATCATTTTTCTTCCCACAGTAGGAGCTACATTTCTCTATTATCTGCTTTTATATAAATAAATAAAATAGGAATCACTGCCTTAATCTGTAATTTGACTACAATCTAAAGACAGCTCTGCTTTTAGCCTATTTATATGAGCTATTCTACAGCTACATCACTTACTGTGATTTCAAAACATGACTTCAGCATTTAGGACTACTCACATTTTTTTAGGGCATCTGGTCACTCTACTGTGGGCAATAAAGCTGAATCATTTTCACCTTTTTGTCTCACCTGAACCTGGCTGCTTTTTCTTGATAAACACCTAAATATCCATGACTGCCAACAAACACTCACACACACACACACACACACAACATGTTAGGAGTTGGGTGTGCATTATTTATCTTATGTTATTTATATTATGTCTTCTGTTCATTCATTCTAATTCTATAACATAAATGAGCTAACAGACATACAGATAATACTAATCCACCTTGGCTCTTGGTATATCAGCTCTCTTCTCTGGAACGGTTCAAGCCTACACATTCACAGAAGACCATTACCTTTTGTATTAATGTTAGGTGCATTAATTCTAATATTAATGCTTTTCAGACGACTTTTACTGCCCTGATCATTCACTCAAGCTGTTTTTTCCCACAAAATACAGACTGACATATATACCTAGACAGGTCTTTCACACAAGCTCAGTTCATATATCCTGTGTGCGTTCATTATCTACTAGCACTGACTGAGAAATGGATCCAGCCTTGGTTAAGCTTCTTGACTCATATTACCATTAATCATTAGCATTCTTTATTACTTGGTGGATCATGACATTAAAGAGCTAACACCTGAACATGAGCCACAAATCCAGCAGAATCCACTGAGGGACAAATTGCTGATTGAGCATATAAAAGAGCTGGTACATGTATAACGTAGCCATTTATAACATTCCAACATTGGGCAATGTTTTCTCCTCTTAGCAACAGGCAAATGGCGGTAAATGCTTGACTCTGCATTCCCACAGCATCTCTCTCGATCCCTGTAATCTTGCTAATCCTGCTGTCAGCTGCCTAATCTATGGCATAATCTCTCTCGTGCCATTGTCTCACAGAAAGCATCCAATACTCTCATCCCACAAAATAATGATTGCTGGGAAAGACCACCCCTGTATTTGTGACCCTGTGACAGCATCCAATCAGCTGTGAGCCAGGCCTGCCGGGGCAGCGGGGTGAACGAGGATAGTTATGAGTCATGCCTGTGCATGCCAGCACTGGAGCATGTGGGAAATGATGGAGAAAACCACAGTCATGCTAATGTGTACAAGAAAAGCAGATGAGAGTGAAGAGTGCAGTACAGGACGAGGGGCTTCTCCTGTGGTTTTATACATCTGGGCCGATCCCACGACAAAATTCCACGCTGGGCCTACTATGGCTGATTCAACGTCTGTAGTGGACGTTTCATCTTTTCACTCAGTTGTAAAATACTGATCTGAAACAAGAATTCAGCATTTCCTGTGATTTGAAACTTTGAGTTCTTTTCAAATTTGAATAGTTTTCAATGTACACTAAAATTTTAACTTTGGGGATTTTTATTGAACTTCAAAAATATGCGATAACACTTTACTGTAGGGAACTGATCATAAGGCTACATGGCATGTTAAGCTTATGGCAACTGACATAAACTTACATGATCACTACAATTGCTCCATTATACACTTAAAAAAAAACATTTGCAAACTTTAATCAGAACTTGCAAATGTGAGGTCTATGACAGACAAACCCTGTTCGAGTAAAGCGTTTATAACTGTTTATATCAGTTGTCATAATGTCCTTTTTGTGTTTCAAGAATCTTAAACGCAGGCTAGTTTCCTCCAAATCCATTCACCTATTAAGAATGTTTCTTTAAAGTACTTACAAAGAACCTTTCAAAAGGGTTACTGAAGGCACTTCTAAGGGTTCTGCTGATGCAACACTCTGAAGAACTCCTAAAAGATCTTCTATGATCCTTTTGTATTTATAGCACTACAAACACACACACACACACACACACACACACACACACACACACACACACACACACACACACACACACATGCCTGCAGAAACTACCTGGTTGCAAATAATTTAGACATTTTTGGCTTCAACATTCATCTTCATGCTTCTCAAAGTCTCTGGAAGTGTAGATTTTCCTCCATGATCTTTTTTCCAAAACTGTTGTTAAAAGTACATTTTTTCCCATCAAGACATGGAGATAACATTGTTTATTATTATGGCCCAGTTATAGAAGACATGGCCAAAAGATCATTAATGTGTTGGGCAATCAAGATAAAAATAATAATATCTTGAGTGAACACAATCATAAATTATGTAAGTCATTATGTATGTAACCTACTTCTTGCTATAATGGATACCTTTACAGAAGAAAACATACATGGTGCATACTGGGAGCTACAGGTCAGGAGTCTAAAAAGTCAGACTTTAAAGTAATGATGCATTATATTAGCATATCAGGAAAGTGGCCATTCGTTTGTTGTGTTTTTAAAAGCCTCAGTATTGTAGCTCAGGAGATCGCTTCTGTTTATTAGCATGTTACAAATATTATGTAATTAAAGAAATCATATTTACATACTGTACATACTGTTTCACTTCTCACAGACGTAGGCAAGCAGACAAGACATGTTTAGAGTCCAAACTTTGCTTCTTTAGAACTGAAACTGTGAGGCACTGTTAACCAACACTAGCCAACACCTACATCACCAAAACTTCTCTCAACCTTCTCAAATTGCATGCAGATCTTAATGAAGGTCACAAACTAGTTTAGGACACAGTACAACTTACTACTTTAGTGTAAGTCTTATACAAGTAATCACAAATAATGTACAGTGGAACCTCGGTTATCATTTGACCTGGTTATTGTACAATTTGGTTATCATTGACTTTTTTGGGGAAAATTTTGTCCCAGTTATTGTTCATCCACCCAGTTTTCATTGACGTGCCCTGACTCGCTGGTAATTTTATGAAAGCAAAGCATATACCCATGCATTTGTCATTCATTCTGGCTTTGTTTCTCGTTGATTATGCTCAAAACAAACTAAAACATGTCACACTAAAGTGATGGCATGCAGAAAATGGGTGCAAAAACAAATGGCAGCCAAGAACATGAGTACAAAACAAAGGCTGGGCCACACCGACAAACTCTAAAATGCAACATAAACCCAAAAAGGGTGATATTAAATGTTAATTTATCCATTTCATTAGTTTTTTGTATTTATTTCTCATTGTGTTCTGTATGTAAAACTATAGTTATTCTATATAAAATGTATTTTTGTTAATATTTATGTTCATATTTTGAAGTGTCTGGACAGGGATTAATTTGATTTACATTATTTTTATAAGAAATATTGCTTCAGTTACCAATTATTTCAGTTATCAGGCACTTCAGAATGGGTTAATGGGAAAAACTGAGGTTCCACTGCATATAATAAACATATAATAGAATGTACAGATTATGTCATTGTAGCCCTTAGCCTATATAGTCCAAAGCCTATATCACCTCTTTCATATGCAGTTCACTTTAACTTCCATATGCAGTTCCCTTAAAATATTAAGCCTTGAGCACATACTAGTCTTCTCCTACATCAAATAAGCACCACAGTCCCATCTTTTATTATCCATAGTCAATTTATTGCAATCCAACAAAGAAAAGTTGCACATTTGAGCTGAAATATTTGAAAAGCTAGATGTTCACAACCTTTGGACACGTTGTTTTGTTTGAGCTTTGGTTTTCCTCTCGTCTTTCTCGCACTGTAAACTTTCTGTGACATCTTGAAGTACTAATCATCTACTTGCTCTGCATGCTTTTTGCAACTTGTTTGCCCCCATTTCTTCTGTTTCTCTCTGTGTCAAATCTAGGACACGAAGCCCAACGAAAACCTGCAATTATACTGTGAAAGAAGTATACATTAAAGGAATACTTCAGTTTTCTGCCTTATGTCTGTCTGCTGCATCTACTTGTGCATCTCCAAAATTACAGAACTGTTAAAAATCTTTGTGTTTATAATTTAATTCAAAAAGTTAAAATGTCATATTTTATTTTTTACATGTAAAGTGACATTTCAAGTTTTTTTAGTTTTACTGTTTGAATAGTAATTTACACAAACTCCAAATGAAATATTGTAAAAATGTGAGATTCTGTATTTCTGATGTTCATGAAAACCATATGGATAAACAGTAAAACAAAAAAGGCTTCACTTTATGTTTAATTAATATAAATAAGACAGTTTTGTTTTTAGATTTAAAATGTGAACACCAATTAACTTTTTCACAATATTCTAATTTGTTGATGTACCACTGTGTACCATTAACAATAACTTCCCTGTACCTACAGAAAAAATAAAAAGGTGTCACCAGGTGCTGAGTTATTGCTAAGGTGTAGCTAGGTGTTTGATATAGTCTCTGATGTTGCTTGTGTGTTGCATTCAGTGATTACTATTTTATGATTATTTTATTTAATAATAATAGTGTTACACATTATTTTGGATAATCACTAATTACTGTCTGCACTGTAAAAAATATCCTTGTTGTTTCAATTTAAAAAAGTTAATGTCCATGCTGACTTAAAATTTTAAGTTAGGTAAACTCAGGAAACATAGTTAGTAAACATATAAACATGAAATATTGAGTTATCACAACAAATTTAGTGCTTGGTAGTCATACCAACTACAATATTTAAGTTAGGTTAACGACAAGGTAAGTTTATTTTTTACAGTGTGTGCTAACTGACTGTATGCTACAACTGAGATAAATTGAGATTAATGTGAGAAGTTTAGGAATTTTCTTTTAATTGAAGACAATCTTAATAAGTCCTTCTGAATGAAAATGTGAATAAAACAAGGAACCTCAGATAACCTTTCTTTCCTCCCATGCTCTTCCTTCCTTTATGATCACCCACTCCCTCTCAGTGTGTGTGTGTGTTTGTCTATGAGTTGTTAGCATTGCTCAGTACAGCAGGCTCGGCGTGTGTATGATTAACACCAGCAGAATCCTATACAGGTGTTTTGTATAGGTGGAGGGACGCACCTGAAGCTCTTCCTCCTCCTTATTTTACGTTTACAGCTGTAATCAGCCTGCCTCTTCACACGCAAGCCTCTACTGAGCATCACATGACTGTCTCAAAGAACCAGGCACATCATCATAGCAGCATTCATCACGATTTGATTTATTCGTGATTCTGTAGGAAATGATTCAGTGCAACATGAAACCTCAAATTTCAACATGATTCATTGCAGTTATATTCTTAAGGAAGTCGTCTAAAGGAAATGATATATTCTTTGATGTATCCTGAAATCTCAAACTTCATCATGATTCAATTATATTTGAGGAAATAAAATGTGTCGTGACATTTCAAACATCAATATGATTTAATCTGATTTAACCTGCTTCTTCAGGGAACAATTCAATGTATCACAAATGTTAAGCACCAATAGGATTCTGTGTTGTTCTTCAGGAAACTATTCAATGTGTAGTCAATGTCAGGAAAACTCTCATTTCAACATGACTCAATTCATTTTGTTTCATCGATTCTTCTGTTTTGAACCCCACATTTTTTCAGTTTCGTAGCCTCTTTTTCCAACCCAGTGTTTACAGCAATCTGTATGCAAATACACACAGACATACACACAAGGGGGGGGGGGGGTTCGGGTTGTGGAATCTCCTCAGTCCTTAGTCTAGAGTCACATGACTTGTGCAGGAAGACACTGAGGAAGATCCCTCTCAAGAAGCCAACCAGATACAATGTAGCATCTCGTTTTGGTGAGACACAGCTCACTCAAAAAATATATACTATTAGTTCAGCTTTGTCATCAAAGTCTGTGTCAAAAAATGTCAAATAACATATGACCTGAGGATCGCAAGTTAGAATCCCGGTCATGCTGTTTGCCATCAACAGTCGGGGCCCAAGAGAGCAAAAAATTGTCAGTGCTCTCTCTGGGCAGGTAGATGGCGCTCTCTCTCTCTATCACTTTCACATTGCAATGTCTGCTGGCTCAGGCATCTACTGATTGGTCCAATCGGAGCTGGGGACCCTGTGTGTCTTCCTCCGAGCGCGTTAGGCTCTCCAGTGACGGTGTATCAGCGGTGGTTCGAAAAGAGGTGGTGGCTGCATCACACGCAACGGAGGAGGTTTGTGCTTGCTTGCACCCTCCTAGAGTCAGGGACATTGCAAAGTGATGGGGAGAGTCCTAACGGAGGGGATGGGCTAATTGGCTACCACTACATTGGGAAGGGGATAAAAATGGCAAAAACATAGAAATATTTTTTTCTTTTTTTTTCTATGTCAAATAACACTTGCACGTTTTATTCAGAATCTGCAATTAAGGAACAAACGGCTTAAATGTTGAATTTTCACAGCATTCCATACCAGATGGTTTATTTCACATAAAAATGCTAATTTCATGATTGTGATAGATTTTCATAGCTGTGAATTTGGTAGGGCCCTAATTAAAATGCATCAGTACTTTTTCTTTAGTGCTCCTGGCAGGTTATTTGGGATCATAAGCTGATGTTATGGCCTACATGGGTTTTTACGCCTCAGACTGTCCTCTCTTTGAGAGTCTGGGTACTTCATTCTTATTACAAGAGATGGATGACTGTAAAGCGTGACAGCGGTGTTTGCTGCTATTGTCATCTTCAGCCAAGTCTTGCAATGTGGAATTTCCTGTCAGATGGCCATTGTGACGTAAAGAGCCTGAAGTGTCAAAAGAGGCATCTTGAGTCATCTTTCACTATT
The DNA here is from genome assembly GCA_036984385.1 of Crenuchus spilurus. NCBI lineage: Eukaryota > Metazoa > Chordata > Actinopteri > Characiformes > Crenuchidae > Crenuchus > Crenuchus spilurus. Next base: position 12,267 of record BRDA01028857.1, on the reverse strand, counting down.
AAGTAAAAGGAGGTATACTGGAGCAAGTGACATTTACAATCTTTGAAGCGTGCGCTGCTCGTCTGCTTTGAAAGCTTGCTAATAGGACAGTCACAATAAAACATGTCTTTAAGACATATGAAAAGTTGTTCCTGGATGGTGAGGGAGTTGCAGTCAGGATGAGAAATCAAAGCCATGAAACACTAATCCAACTTTTAGAAAACATTGTGAAATCACATTTTCTGAAGCCATAAAAAGTCTTAACATCAAAGCCCTGAGGCATATTAGAATCTGTACACTAAATCTGCATTACAGCTTTGAAAGCCAATCCTCTCCCTTTCAGAAAAGCAGATACTGTATCGTCCATCAGCACAGTTTCGTTACATTTCTCTTCCTGTCATCCTTTCCTGCTGTGCTCTCGTGTTTCTTTTCATCTTCTTTTCTCTTTCTGTCTTCCTCCCTTCGCCTACACTGATGCCCCCTGGGCTAACAACACTAAAAATAATTGAAAAAGAGAAGAAAACTCTGTATTGCAACTTCTGTTTTGATAATTAAAGGGGTTCAATCAGTGTTGGAGTAAGCTGAGGCTTTTTCATCATAGAGACTGAAAAATGTCAAGTTTGCATGCTTTTGTACTTAACAAAAAAGTGCCTTGTTAAAACTATCATGGAAGAACATCATGGCAGAACTATGGTTTTTGGACACTACCATGATGGTAACACCACGGTTCAGTACAATGGAATGTGAGGGCAAAGGATATGATGGTATTAGAGTGGTAATACTACACCAATACAACTTACTTTATCATGATTAAACAACTACATATACTATATTATATAAGCATTGGATACCATGATGCATAGGTAAAAACTATAGACAAAAAGATTAAGGTTGATGCACAAGATGTGCAATGCAAGCATTTCCACAGTTCAGTGTACTGTAGTATGGTGTAAATGGTGCATAATAATATCAGCATTTTTATTTATAACTTTCAAATATCAAAATATATTGGAATTGTAATATCATCATGCAACCATGGTAGTTCCATGTCGGATATTTGTAAGTGTAGCCGTTAGCTAAACAGCAGCGGGTTCATATGTGCTCTTCCTGTCCACCTCATGCTAACAGACAAGAGATATGCTAACTGCACAGCCATGCGGTGTGTCTTTAATGAGAATAGCATCAGTCATATAATGCCACATTCACATTTTTATTATGCAATAAAATGCATATATGTATTATATACCTAAAGTAATACCATTTGCTAGTTTGCTGCACTGTGGAGCTATCATGCTAGCCAGTTAAGATGAAAGTAGAAGTAACTGTTGCTTATTTTCAAACAAATGACAAATTGCATAATATAGCTAAAGACATAATCTGAAGTCATATTTATAAATTTGGTTAACGTGTAATTATGAACAATGGTTAATTTTAGTAAAACATTATTTAGCATTTAGCTAACTATTTAGCTAACTAATCCTTAGCTTGTAATCAAGGTAGTCATGAACATTGGCTTCCTGTTGCTATAGCCCTGCTGTTCTTCAGCTGAAACATAGCTTTGCCATAGACAATACATTTTGAGGTGTGATTTCATTTCACATTCCTGTTGTATTGAATTAGTATAGAATTTATCCTAGATCACACCATTATTCTCTAAAAGACAGCAGGTCAAATTTTGAAAGCCATTGGTTAATTTAATGGTCAAGCGCTCAAAGTGTGCGTGTTAAAAAAGCATTGCGTGTGATAAATGTATTATCACAGTTTTTATGATATCACACATAGTTGTCAGACCACACATTGTCCAACCCGTAGTCTCTACCTGAGAGAAACACTCAATGAGTGCTCCAATTCCTCCGCTACAAATTCACCCTGGTTATATCTGCAAACAATGTTTTCTTTATCAACAGAGCCATATGACAGTGATTTATAACACAACACGCCATTTAAAATACCAGTTTTAACTTTCTCTATCTTTCAGTTCCAGCAAACTGCAGTAAACAGGTAAAAAGCTCACTCAACACCTTCAAGTAAAATAATGCAAACATATTTATTGCATGGAACACTGTTTAGTGAGGGATAATGGCCACCAAGGTTTTCGTTATACAAGATTAATGGAGAAGGCGGAAGCAAATTACACAATGAAACATAGTATAGCCAAATCCATTCATTTTGTAATGGGACACCTTGAAGGCTGTTAACCCTGAAGGCCTATACCCCAGTTACAACATTTAGACATTTTGTGTATTTATGTATACAAAGAAAACATGAGGCAAAGTTTCAATAGGATCTAACCTGTTGTGGTAGCTACTACTTTCATTTGTCCTGAACAAGGATAACGTTGGCAAGACTCCCCTTGTTTGCTTGGATGATATTCAAATCAATCAACATTTCCAGAGCACTGATATCGAATGAAGAAGAAAAAGTATTTTGTACTTATAAAATATTTTGTATTTAGTGCTTTGAGAGTATAAAACATGTTAACTTTGACAGCCCTATTTAACTGATTTTACAATTTTTCTAAAGGGATGTAAAGCAATGACTTGCTGACTGTCACGCTCCCTGCCCGAGAACTACACTTCCCAGTAACCCTGGTGCTCCTCTGAACTCATGTGACTTACCTCTCCCAGCTATTTCCATTGAGATGCTGATTTATAGGACTACTTAAGCCAAGCCTAGATTGTCATTCATTGCTTAATATTGCCGTGCTCTGCAGGCCGTAATGTAGCCCTCTATCTTATTTATTTTGCGTTAGCCTGGTTAGCATCCTTAGCTTGTTTAGTTTCCATAGCCTGTTCAGCTTGAGGCCTAGATGGCCCTCTGTTTAGCCTGGATCTATTTAAGTCTGTTTCTGTGTAGTTTGTCAATTTAATGCCTAGACTGCCCTCTTTTTAGCCTGAATCTATTTAGCTTGTTTCTCTGTAGTTTGTTTAGCTTGAGGCCTAGACGGCCCTCTGTTTAGCCTGTTTCTGTTCAGTATATTTATGTTTCTCCTTTTAGTTACATTATCTTGTTTGTTTGGATTGTATATTTGGTTTGTTATATAATTCATGTTCCATAAACCTGCGCTCATCTTCCCTGAGCCATTGCCCCACGTTCCAGAGACTGAGTGGCTGCTTAGTGAATTTCCACAGCTACAAAGCTAACGCAGCTTTCCATCAAAAGGCGCAACAGAATGTAATTTTCATATACTGCCATGTGTTGTTCAATAACACATTCTGAATGGCCAGAGGTGATATTTTGACAGTGATACAGTTATGATATTTCATTTCATTAATTCAGGACATTTGTTGTCATTTGGAAAAACCAAAGCTTTATCCTGGACAAATTAGCCAGTCAATTAAATTACATTATAATACATTCCTTGAATTTCCCCTTGGGGATCAATAAAGAATCTATCTATCTACCAATCTAACATCCACTGTCAAAAAGCCATTTCAATTTAGTGCTAATATTGACTTTTGTCATCTTCTAGACAGCTGATTGATCACTCCCATTTAAGTCACGCCAAACAAGATCTGATTCATCGGACGTGCCCAAATTATCTGTTCATATCCTGACAGTTCCAGTATTGTCTGACAATGCACTCAGTTCCGCTCAATCACACCCACAGTGATGGTACCATTTTCACTTCAGTCACATGAGGACAGCACTCTCCCGTTTATAATGTCCACGGAAAAGGACGTGCATGCACTTGTGACAGGGCTGGTGACTAACCTCACACCTGGAAGTGAGATCACTACAAACTCATTGTGATACCTGAGGGCTGATGATGCGCTAACATCAGACTGCCCAGAATAACTGGTGTGCAATAGGCTAAACAGATTCAGACCTGCGCTGGAGAGCTCAGACTGCCTCAGGTGAAGAGCGTCCCAGCTTCTGTGTTTCTAAAAACAGTCCCACTCACTCTCGTTTCCCCCGTCTTCCACATGCAACCACTGGTTTGAGCAAATGCAATTAAATGAATTAGCTCATTGCTGCAAGGGCTTGCATGTGGGTGCACTTCAGATCTGTACTGTCATAATTACATAACTCGCATCTTAGCTTCATAGTAGTTGTCAAGTGATTCAGAGTAGTTCATTAAAAGTCTCAAGGTTAATAACTATGATATACATGTAGTTGTACGTGCACCACATACAAATTTTTACACAAAAACATGTCATGCCAATCAGGCATAAGCAGCTTTCCATTCTAATGGAAGGTGGGCATATAGTTACATCTGGATAAATGCTCTTGAACTAAAAACTCACAGCTGCCGCAACCCTCAACTTCCTCAGATGCATGATGTAACTTACCTAAAGTGTTTAATTTGAGTAATTATGGCTAAGTCTACTTCACTGGAACATTTCATTCAAGAAGCCTGTTATTACGACCTAATTTAAGACAGCAAAACGTATGATTTCATGATTGACAGGTTCATTCCCCAGCTATGTGGTCGACAGACACGCCCCTCAAAAGCCAAAACACTGGTGAAGGGACCAGAGGGAAATATTCTCACTACATATGACATTTCGAAACAACACCACTGTTGAGATGCAGAACTGTTTTTCCCTTGAGGTCTATGACATTTGTGTGGATCTATACGTTAAAAACAGTCATTACTTGACCATTTTAAGCCTCTTTTTTCCATTACATTTGTTAGTTTTGTTACTCCTTGTCCCTTTTATCAGCTCCACTTTTACACTCTGTAAACTTCTAAACTCAAACTAATCCAGCCAACAGTGTCCTACCAGTGAAGGACTAGAAGATGACCAACACAAACTGCAGCAACAGATGAGCTGCTGTCTCTGACTTTACATCTACAAGGTGGACCAACAAGGCAGGTGTGTCTAATAGAGTGAACAGTGAGCTAACAAATAATATCTGCTCTGTGGGGGGTCCTGATCTTTGAAGAACAGAGTGAAAGGTTAACAAAGTTCATGGTCAGTGGAGCTGATAAAATAGATAATGAGTGTAGATACACGACGTGCACCAAGTGCCCAGTGAGTATATGTCCATAAATGTGGACCAATATTATAAATGATAGTTTAAGTTCTTTGAAACAAGACAGTACACACAACTATAAAAAATGAGCTCTTATAACTCATCATATGGCATGAATTGAAAGTTGGGAATCTACACTTTCCACAGAATTTCCATCTATTTCCATAAGCATGTTGACATTTTTACCTTGGGCCATAACTGGGACCTCTAGGATAAAACCATTAGCCTGGATTCAAAACATGGAAAGATCTGCCAGTCTGAAATCCAGCATGGAGGGCACAGGCCTTGCCTGCCTGCATGCCTCATCTCAGCCTACTCATACTCTTATATAAGCCTGACCTGGTAAAATTCCAACACACACACACTCATACACACACTCCCCGCATCCTCTGGCTTCACCCCACGGCGACAACAATTTGGTACTGTTCATGAGCAGCCGCCCACTCCGTGGATGTTTGTCCAGCTGCTCGCCCATAGGCTACACCAGTGTACATGAGCTTTGAATGACAGGGGGTGAGTTGACTCTGGTGTGTATGTGTGTGCGCTACAAGTTACAGATTTCCAAGAATGACCACCTGCTGAGGTTAATGACATGGTCTAAATCTCTGCCCCAAGCCCACAGAGGTCAGCCTCATTGTTCTTTCACCTTTTTATGACTCTGGAGTTCCGGTTGGACTTTCAGGACTCTTGAAGCATTCTTCTGAGAGAACAATAGATAATAAATTGGATATGTCCAAAAGTTTTCTTTTGGGGAATATTATTGTTATGAGGACTTTCTTACAATGCTAGAAATGTTTCACTGTAGTGATGCCATAGAAGAACCACTTTTCAGTGGATGAACCTTTCAGTGGAGGTTTTCTGAAAGTGAGACACGGATGTCTGATTAAGTCAAAGATCCTCCAGAGAGCACAACAATTCTATACCTTCCAGATGTTTCCTAGAGGTATATGTCCTTGCAAGTAATCATCTCGTAACTCGAACAATAAGCGCAAATCTGAGAACAAACGCTGTGGAATATACCATGATGGTCCAGTGTCATCTACAAGCACTTCAATGGCCAGGCTTTGCAGATACCCATGGACCAACACATATTTTATTTTGCTGTAGATGATGTGCTGGCATTAAGTCTTTGTAATTGCTTAATTAAGTTGAAACACTGCATTGGCTGAACATGCAAGTGCATGTATGCATCTGTCTTTGGAGCCTATTCTTGTTCCATAGTAGGGCCCCTATCCTCTTTCTCAAATGGCAAATATCTATATTTGTAGGTGACAATTGAGCGTTCTGTCTTGGGCTCCCCTTGAACCAAGGGTTAAAACACAGGAACTGCATCCTCAAATAATCACTCTTCACTCTTCTATGGGCAGTGTGTCTAAAGAAAATATTTTTGCAACAGCTATAAATAGTAGTTCAATCCAATGTTTATCATTTAATTTTATTTCAAAGGTCTCTAAAACAGTCAAATCTGACCCATCAGCAAATGTCAAAGAATCTAGGTTGTTCAAATTAGCATTAGTACTATCGTTAGGGTTACAGTTTGCACAATAGCCCATATTGTACAAATTCAGATATTTTTGGGTTCCCTTATGTGCTTTATAGAGATGGTGAGCATGTGACTCTGGGAACATAGGAGCTTGTGGGAGCACATATGTAGAACTAGGAAGCAGAGGACCCTGAGAACATACGAGTCTGGGAGAGAACATATGTGTTCTTTGGGGAACACAGAACCTTTGGAACAGAGGAACCTTTGTCAATGATGCTATTGTGTGCCATATAAATCTGGGGAACATAGATACTCCCCCAAAATGAGCAGCAGCTAGCCAGATTTTTGTTCACATTTGTATTCACATTAAAGAAAACAAGTGTACTGGATGTGGGCTTAAGTTAGCATGAGGATGTTAATATGCTAGCTCAAGAAAACTAGCTGTATCTGCATGTTGTACAACGTAACGCCCTGCTGTGCAACCACGCTGTAAATAAAGTGAGATACCAGTACTGAGCTTTAAAAGGCTCATTAGCTCTGTACAAACCAAACTCAATTTCCAATCCGAATGAAATGGAGGTTACATCCGGCCTGGTTGTGCCACGCTGGCCCGGCTTTGACCTGAGGGTCACTGACTCTGTAGTTCAAATACAATTCGTTCCAGCTCTTTGGCTTTTATTGCCAAAGAGACACGCATGCTGCAGGGTCAATGTTTCTGGGTATTCGTTAATTTTTTATTCTAGTTGCTCTCTCCCTCCCTCTCTCTCTCTCACTCTATCTATCTATCTACCTTTCTTTATTGGCAGCCTTTTGTGATTTAGTGTTACAGGACAATGTACATACCTTTTTACAAAAATTGAATATCATGGAAAAGTTGATTAATTTCCATAATTCCATTCAAAAAGTTAAACTTTCATATATTATAGATTCAGAGCCCACAATTTAAACGATTTCAAGTATTTATTTGTTTACTTTCACATAATTTGGGCTTCCAGCTCATGAAACCCACGAAAACAGGATTTCAAAAAATTTGAATACTGTGGAGAAATCAGCCCAAATTTTGCAGGGCATGAATGTTTTAAACCGAGTGTGACACACTAATCATCTACTAAACTCAAAGCACCTGCACAGGTTTCCCCAGGTTTCATTAAATTGTCTCAGTTTGGTTGAATATGGGGAAGACCGCAGACATAACTGGCCAGAAGACCATCACTGATACCCTCCATAGGATGGGGAAGCCACAGTTCATAGCTAAGGAGGCTGGCTGTTCACAGAGTGCTGTGTCCAAGCATATCAATGGAATGTGCCAAGGAGAAGGGCTTGATCGTTGGCCAGTGGTCCAAGGTCCTCTTTTCCGATGAAAGTAAAGTGTGCCATTCATTCGGGAATCAAGGTCCAAGGGTTTGGAGGAAGACGGGTGAGGAACAGAACCCAAACTACTTGAGGTCCAGTGAGAAATATCCACAGTCAGTCATGATTTGGGGTGCCATGTCTGGTGCAGGTGTTGGTAAACTCTGCTTTCTTAAATCCAAGGTCATCACAACAGTCTACCAGAATGTTTTAGAGGACTTCATGATTCCTTCTGCTGAGGATCTGTATGGAGATGCAGATTTCATCTTCCAGCAGGACCTGGACCCTGCCCATGCCATCACAGTGCTTGACTGGCCAGCCAACTCGCCGGACCTAAACTCATTGAGAATCTCAAATTATGTGAAAATAAACAAATAAATACTTGAAATCGTTTAAATTGTGGGCCCTGAATCTATAATCTATGAAAGTTTTAACTTTTTGAATGGAATTATGGAAATTAGCCAACTTTTCTATGATATTCTAATTTCTTGGGATGGGTCTGTACATACAGTGAATGACAATACAGGTTTGTCCGATTTTAAAAAAGAAAAAAAAAAAACATCCTTAACGAAGTACATTTCCTAGACTAAAAGTGTGTGTGCGTGCATGTAATATGTGTGTGTCTGTGCATGCCTCTGTGTGTGTGTGTGTGATCATGCACACACAAACTGCATACACCCATGGTTACACACAGTCCTTGTCAACTGGAGGAACAGGTTGGACAGCTGAAGATAAAGGAGGTGAACAGGAAGCAAGGATGTGTCGTGTGTTTTACCTTATGAAGCCAACACACACACACACACACACACACACACACACACACACACACACACAGCCATCAATAACACTCCCTCAAAGAAACACACACCAAACAGCTATGCACTGGAAAAAATGGCACTTTGAGTGTTTCAAACATGATCAGTTACACTTGTTGAATCAAATGTTACTATTATTGTCTTTATGTGAGTTTAAAAAGACAATTTCCTAACATTTCTTAGAATTAAATGGGCCATTTTTGTGACTGTACCTTTAAAACTGGTGTAAGTCAATTAGCTCTATCATGATTGGCAGACTTCTATTCAAAAAGCAGCCCTGGGTTGAAACACTGTAACCTTGGGCTGAAATTTTGTAACCTTAATAGTGTTTACATACTATGACAAAGTTTATTTAATTTTCCAAAAAAAATGTGGTTTGACCCTTGACATGGACCCTTTAAATCATGTATAACTGACTGATACATTTGAGAGAGACAGAGCAGGAGAGAAGTATATTCAAAGCACCAGTCTATGGAGATGGTCTAGTAAAACTTGCAGCTGTAGGTGGTCAGACTTGCTGTTCCCAAACATCCCACAGATGCTCAGATTGAGGTCTGGGAAACATGGGCGCCACTGTTGGTGGGTTCAGACAACTGCTGACCAGAAGCACCCCACAAGTTTTAACACTTTAGAGAAGCTCAGATCAAGCCACAGCCATAGTTATCTGGATCTCAGCGCGCGAGACCAACGAGCATTAGCAGAGCCACCACGATTGCGCCATATTTGGCATGTGCACCTTCGCACAAGTTGCGATGTGTGAAGTATAAACGTAGCTTAATCCGCCAGCTCTTGGCAATCATCCCAAGGGTGCTTCACACAAACGTGCCACCCCTGATCATATACTGCCCATGCTGCCCATATCAGAAACTGCCACTGGGTTCACCCAAAATTCATATATATATATATATATATATATACATAATTACTTTTTTCTTCTTTTTCCCCATTTTTTCACTTATCTACAGGCAGCAATAACGGACAACATGAGCTATTTAAGTGACTATTGAACTTAAGTGTTTGGCAGCATTAGCCTCAAAGAAGCAAACTTTTGACTCCATTTTTAAATATATTACAAATATACATTTAAATATACATTTTATATATATTAAGATCAGGATGTGGGGCAGCATGGTGGCTTAGTGGTTAGCACGTTCGCCTCTCAGCGCTGAGGTCTTGGGTTTGAGTCCACATCTGAGCGGAGTTTCCATGTTCTCCCCGTGTCTGCGTGGGTTTCCTCCGGGGACTTCGGTTTCCTCCCACAGTCCAAAAACATGGGAGGTCAGGTGAATTGGCTACTCTAAAAATGTCCGTATGTGTGTGTATGTTTGTATGTATGTATGTATGTATGTGCACCCAGCAATAGACTGGTGCCCTGTCCTTGGCTTAGTTGAATGGTGTAATGCCCTGCCCTGCGCCCAGTGAGGGGGTAGGGGACTAACTGCGACCCTGATAAGGATTAAGCGGGTGTGATAATGAATGAATGAATGAAGATCAGGATGTCAGTTGAGTGGATTGAAATAAGGTTTAATGAAGTATTTTTACAGAAAAGACTGGGCTGTTTACGTGACTATTGAGTGTTTGATAGCAATGTTAGTCTCAAAGAAGCAAAATTTGAACTCCAGACAATTAGGCTGATTGATGGGGTAAGCATAAAAATATATTTATATGACTTCTGAGCAAACCACCTTAATGACGTTTCCATACCACAGTACATAGTCAATAAGACTGATCAATTAATTATATGCTTATTTATGCTTATTAATGAATAATTTATTGGATTGACTTGATTCAAATGCGTTCATATCCGCATTACATCAGCAAAATTCTGTCTTTCGGCTCAATTACGTTGAAGTTTGTATGCATGTAAATGATGCACAAGTAAATTCCACATACTGTATTATTTCAGTGTATAAATAAAAGGGAAAGCCTTGTAAGTGTTGGGTTTACAGAATTCTATGAAAAATACATCAATACATACTTGCAGCTTTCATCTAAAACTGCCACTAAATAAAGCAAAGTGCAGTTTGATAGGCAGTGTTTTTGAAGAACACCCACTTTCTCACATTTGGTTCACATCATACAGCCCTGCAGATGAAGACAGATGGTGATACGGGGCGAGGAAGATGTTGAAAGAGCAGCGGAGGAGGAGGGGAGGGGGGTGAGAGAGAGGGAGGGTGGCTAGTTAATAATTTGTCAGCGGCTTTGGTCAGTCTGGCCAGTGTGCTGACAAGGGCCCCAGTGTTCTTGGCTATGCTGATGGGAGATTAGAGCAGAGCTGGTGTGGGCTTTTCTCTGCCTAGAAAGAGAAAGAGAGAGAGAGAGATTCACTAGAAGGCACAGCTGAAAGAGAGCTCCTACTGTGGCTTTAAGGCGAAACCCCATATTGCGATTATACTATTGCTACATACTGCAGTTACGATATCAATTTTAAAATGCAAATAGTTACTTTTGTTGCATTCCATGAACATCTTGGTTCATTAGAACATCCACAGAAACATTCATCTCTGTCTAGATGCTCACAGGCTGCAGTAGAATCATCAGTGATTCACTAGAGGCTCTGTGTAGCATTTGATGCTATTTGTGTAGCCTAAGCAAAGTCAAAATGAACACAAAATGCATTTTCACAGCCCTTTTCTTGCCTTTACAAAACACCACCATTGTCAATGTCAACATGGTCTTGTTACAAAGTGGGAAAAACATGGACGCCACGATGAAAGTGTTTTAAGGAACAAACTAGCCAGCTAACATTAGCAATATGAATGATGTTACTGCTCATGATGTTAAATTCTTCAAATAAACTTTATGGTTAGTGTTATACTGTTAACCAAATATTGCATCTGTATGTTGATTGATTTTAAGGATTTTAAGGTGCCTTTTTATTACTGTTCACAGAGTGGGCAGCCATGTTGATTGTGAATCCTGAGATTCTAAGAAGGACTTCTCAGTCATGGGGGAGTTTCTGTGGGTTTTCTATGGAGTTATATCAAGTATTTCAAATATCCCACACTTCAGCCAAAAAGAAAATACAATTTGTGTTGAAAAAGTGTACAATAAATTAGAAAAGAATACAAATGAGAAGCATTTGAAAAAGCCATTTGAGAGTTTGACTCCCACAGTAGTACCTTGTGATCAAAGTCTAAAAAATTTCCTTTTTTGTTATGAGATATGCAACAGGGAAGGTGCCATATAAAGATTGAAACTCTATTCTTTCTAATCAAGTTGAATATTCTGCCAATTAAAGATGTGCCATACCATCAATTAGAATAAGAATCAAAAAACTGTTTTTTGGTTACACTTGTTTACTGCTGGAATAAATCCTACACAAATAGAACTCAGTCAGTCTCTGTCATAATGAAGGACGACCTCTTGTGGCACAAATCTGATTTGCAAGATGGACCTACATAGTGGTCGTTCAGTGCTGTGCAGCCTGTGATAAAAAAAATCTAAAAACCTCTACAACTTTAAGTGCACGTTATTATTTTACAATATTTTACAACATTTTCTGCTAAAGTGAGGGGTTCTTCTACATACACCATCTACATTTTGCATTTATTTTGCAGATTTGCTACAAACCGGATTCCAAAAAAGTTGGGACACTAAACAAATTGTGAATAAAAACTGAATGCAATGATGTGGAGGTGCCAACACCTAATATTTTAT
>BRDA01028849.1:3181-30317 GCA_036984385.1 Crenuchus spilurus | reverse complement strand
TGGGCCAGGCTTTTCTCTATGTCAAGGACAATGGTGGTATTGATTCTGAGAAGTCTTACCCTTACATTGCAAAGGTATGGGGTAAATAAACATACTAAGTCATAAAATATTTAGCCTTGTGGCATACTTGGTGTAGAAAATCAGGGAATGTTCATTAGACAAATATTTTCACATTAGCTTGCAGAATTTGAACAAAACCAGTGACAATTTTATTTAATAATTGAGAAGCTAAGAAGCTCATGTATTTGACTTCTGTTCTACACTGACTAGTTGTTCACACATTCTCCTCCTGTCTCCAACCGTATGGTTCTTGCAGGATAATCAGCAGTGCCGTTATGACCCGCAGTTTAACTCTGCTAATGACACTGGCTTTGTGGACATCCCCAGTGGTAAGGAGCATGCTTTGATGAAGGCTGTTGCTGCTGTGGGACCGGTGTCTGTTGCCATTGATGCTGGTCATGAATCTTTCCAGTTCTACCAATCTGGTGAGTTCATGAAATGAGTTGCACTGTGCTGTGGATTCAGATGGCTTGGCTTTGGACTTGCAGCCAACCTTTTTAAAGTGTAATTTGTATGAAATTTTATACATCCTTTCCAAGTAGATGGGCTTATGCTCATAACCCATTTTGCTTACTCTTGCACTAAATTTTATTGTTGGTGCTTTCTGTAGGTATCTACTATGAGAAGGACTGCAGTACTGAAGACCTGGATCATGGTGTTCTGGTGGTTGGCTATGGTTATGAAGGAGCAGATGAAGATGGAAAGAAGTACTGGATTGTGAAGAACAGGTATAGTAGAAGTATTTAAATGCTGCTGGAGTTCTGGGAATTTAAAAAAAAAAACTCACACTTGTGAACAAATTTCTAGAACATGAATTTTTTTGGCAGTGTGCATGAATAAAGTTTCCAGCATTAACTCTGGTGATAATGTGGTGTCCTGCACACTAGTCTGCGTCCTGACTAGTTACAATTGAGTCAAGTGTCAACTCTGCCTAAGCCATTTTGTTTTGAACATCAATTTCAATTTATGGGAATCTGAGTCAGAATATGCCTAGTTCAAACTGATTTTTAGCCGTTTTCCATTCACTGACCAGTATTCTGTAGATTGCTCTGCTCTGAGGCGAGTCGGGGATGACTCTGGGCTCACTCAGTCATGTACTGTGAACTCCTGAAAGATGGTTGCTGAGCTGTATTTTCACATCATAGCCATCGTACCAGCTGTACTGTTTTGTTCTCATGACAAAATGTTTTTGGAGAGCGGCCAGGAGTCTGGTGAAAAATTGCATAGTTCCTGACCCCATGTCTGAGTCATGTAGTGTGAAAGACTTGCAATTACAACTCAACCAGTGGTGTAGGGTGAACCAGGCATTAGTTTTTAGTATGTTTGTTTAACCTGCTAGCACTGAGCCTAAAATGTTGATTCCTGCATGGCCAATATATTTCCTTTTGTTTCATCTTTCTAAATCATTAGGTCAAATCTGCCTCTTTATAATTTTGTCCCTTACTTTTGTGTAGCTGGAGTGAGAAGTGGGGCAACAAAGGCTACATCTACATGGCCAAAGATCAGAAGAACCACTGTGGCATTGCAACAGAAGGCAGCTATCCCTTGATGTGAAGCTACAGAAGTTTTGGGTGATCCTCCCATGTTGAGTCCCTGCCTGAAAGTTCTGGGACTTTTTGAGAACATTGTTTTAGGGACCATTTTAACTTAATCAAATTTATTTTTGGCACCATATTGAGATGACTGCACGTTTTGGGCCAGGAGTGGAACATTGTTTTTTGAGAACACATTTTATTACTTTTAATTTGGTTTTTATTAAATGTTTGTAAATATGCTTAATTGACTTTCTCCTTTTTGTAAGTTGTTCATGTCTTGTTTTACACAGATGTGCAAATATTACATAAAATGGTTTGAGCAAGATTTTTGTTCTGACTTCTTTTTAAGTTTTGGTTGGTGTGAACATTTTCTTTAAATGAACTTTAAAGGATGCCATCCTTCCTGTCCAAGTAAATCTTGTATCATCACTGTGAAAACTTGACCCTTGTCTCTTCATGTCCACTGAAAAGCATGCAAGCTCATGCATTTTGTTAACTTTGTGTACAAAAAGGTAGTACTTTAGTTACAACCACCATGAATAACCTAAAAGTATTTACCAAGAAAGTTTGACTGCAGAAACACAGTTGTTGGGATTGGGGATCTGGTAAATTTAAAGCCCACTGTCATTTTGTGTGATTGGTGTATCAAGTTTTGCATGAATTAATTTTAGTGATGGTGAATTAGTTTCTCCTATTAAAATACCTTTTAGGTAAACTGTCAGCTGTGGCTCAGGCTCACTTGATATTTGTTGTCTGGCACAGCCAGATAAGATGCTTGTAATTAACGCGATAAAACGGCCCCTCTGTACAGTCTTTTGTATGAGTAGAATATGATGGTCATGCAATCACTACATGGAAAAAACAACCAGTTGCATTACCCTTTAAGAGTAGTAAGTATTCCCTGGTGTTCAAGAACAACAATAGATATTAAAGAGGATTTGGTGCCTGGTGCAGCAAATGTAATCTTGCTCTGAGGCGTTAATTCAAATATGGTCAACAGTGCTTGATTTTTCTGATATTGGTCAACATATTTTCCTGACTTTATGCATGAAGTTCTTCAATTTTTATCACATTCCAACCTCTCTTTTTTTAGCTCTTAGTATTAAACAAGATTTTTTTTCTGTGCCTCTAAGACTGATGTGAAGTATATCTACTGGCAGCACTGTATTATCTCTCATTCAAATGGTAGTTCTGCAGCATACTCCAGTATGCCATATTTGTGAGTGTCAAAAGTATTTGAATATTGAGGATTAGCAGTTAATTTGAAGGTGAAATTAGGTGTTTTCAATCAATAGGATGACGATCAGGTGTGAGTGGGCACACTTTTGTTTAAAGAACAGAAGTTTGCTCTTCACATGTTAGTGCAAGTGTATTGTGGCACAAAGTTTCTGAAGATAGAAAGAGTTGTTGATGCTCATTGGCCGGGGGGGGGGGCATGTTTAACACAGAAGCAAAAAGCAGTAAGATGCTGAGCCAGTATTTTCTACTTTGTTTCTACATTGATTTGCGATAATTCTTCTGGCTTGGCTTTAATGCTGTGAATTTGAGAGGTTGTTTCATGTTTACCAGTGACATGTTTTGAGTGTCTGGGAGTCATGTGCTTTAGTTATTGGCTTGATGACTCCTACTTATCAAGAGGCCTCTAGTTACAAGTTAGCTACCTTATCATTTTTCAGGGCTACAGAATTCTTAGCTCAGTTGCACATACTATGTGGAAATTCATACCAGCAAGATCCGAAAGCAAAATGTAACCTAATGCACATTAAAGTAATTGGACACCACACTGGACAGTGCAGTGATGAGAAAATATATCCTGTTAGTTGCTATGCAAAAAGGTGTCAGAATTATGCTAATTGTGCAAGATTTACAGACTTTTCTTAGGTAAACACTTACTTTGGGCAAAACAGTATGAATTATTCTCTAACCTTTTAAGACTAATGTTGTGTAACATTATCTAGCACAATGCAGATTTTTTTTGTACACAGGCAAATGAAGCTGAGGTTAGCTTTGCATTCACATTTCTCATTCCAACAAACAAAAGGATAAAGAAAAGATTTTCAGTGTTTTCAATAAACAAGAATAATATCAATCACTGTGTTATACATTTTTTGTCAAATTCTGTCTTTCACGGACATATGGATGCCCCAGTTCCCAGTCAGTGTTTGCTTTAGCCAGGGGAGGCATAGTTAGGTGAAAAGTGGAACTGAGTTACCAGTACATACCAGGTCATTTGGAGGGAGGGCCCTTGAGGAGTCTGGAATTGTATTTTCCTTTAAATATGAAAGAAAATAATATTTAATAAGAGGGCGGCACTGGGCACTGCTTGTGCGTAGGGCCCAAAATTTGGTGCTCCGCCCCTGGCTTTAGCTGTACTTATAAATGTATTAATTTGTTAATAAAATTCATATATTGTTCTTGTTTTATGAATACCATGTACTGTCATGCGCGTAATTTATGTGTGTGTGTGGGGGGGGTAGGGGGGTTATGACCCCCCCAATAATCTGATCCAATCACTATAACCACCTCAATAAAGTCACATAATTTCAATTTACAAAAACATCTTTCATGAATAACTTAAATTTCTTATCAATTTTGGGTAAAATACTAGCATGTTTAATCATTTGGTAATGTAACCCCCCCTTTCCCCACAAAAACACTGATAAAATGACACTTTGACACAATGAACAGTTTTCGTTTTTAAGTGTTTACTTTTTTATTTCTCATGTTTATGAAGTCATGATACAGAATCTATTTGTCAATCTAATGTGTGAACTGATATTTGGATGTCAAATTCATACATGAATGGATGGTAGAACTACACAACTATAAACACAATCAACAGATTCTATGTGTACTGAAGGTCTTTATTCCTGAGCACAGAAAAGTTTTAAGTTAAAGTTTAAGTTCTCTTGCACACTTCATTCTTCTGCCTGGGACTGTTTTTGAGGTCCAGCATTGCAGCAGGTTGATGGTTGGTGACTCTAAAGGATTTTCACTTGGCATGTTTCTTGTAAATTGAGATGTACTCTTTGACATCATCAGGGGATCCCAGCACAACAGGGACCCTCTGGTGGATAGTCTCGGGTTGGATGTCCAGGACATTCATGGCTCCTGTAGTGGCCATCCCTCCAGCCTGCTCCATAATGAAGGCCATGGGATTACACTCATACAGCAGTCTTAGCTAAAGTCCAGTCAATCAGAGAAAAGAGTCATAATTAGGAAACATTTCAAAAGGTTCCTTCACAAATAGAGAAAATGAGCAGATGTACATTAAAGCAGTCTAACATTTGAGGTCATCAATTTTCAGTTGTATTTCTGCAGCTGTTGACATTTTATTGTTTATTTATTTATTTATTTATTTTATTATTATTATTAACTCACTTCAACACCTTTCAGTTCAAGAAAGACCGATAAATTAACTGACATTTATTTAAACATCTATTTAACAAAAATGTAATTTTTGTATTATATTTGTTAGCAGGAATACACAAAATATTTGTTTATTATTCTTTTTGACAGATTCAGTGAGCCATGATAACATTGTTTTAACATGCTAACATTTGTGTTTTATAATGCACTTTTAAAAGGTGCTCAAAGGAACAAAAATGGTTCTTTGGAATAACAACATACAGGTGTAGTATTTTTGGTTACATTAAGATTTTTTCAAATAATGCTTCCTTAAAGAGACTCTTTGCAAATGAGTTTATTGTTTAAAGAACCCTAAACTGCATTGTTCTATATCAGTTATTTCCCCCCAGTACCATACATCCATATATTTCCTAATCTTAGTTTTTAAGAGTGTAGTATATAATCATGTCACCTTTCCCTTTGGGCTCTTAACGTTAGCTGGATACAGGAAGATTCCTCCATACACCAGCGTCCTGTGAACATCAGCTACCATAGAGCCCACATAACGCCCTCCATATGGTGAAGAGCCATCCTGCAAAGCAAACAGCACACAGGAACAGGAATCATTCAGAAAATATTTCTACTTGTTAGAGCTCAGACACTAGTATTTGAAATACTAAAAATTAAACAATGAAAGTGTTTATTTGTGCACTTTAAATTTAAGACAGCAACCAGAATAAGCAGGCATGAAGTATGAAGATGTTTCCTTCATCACTTAGTCAATAAAATACAACCTCAAGTAACAGTTAAAATAGTTAAAATCACTAAAAGCGCCAATAACTATGGTGTATAAAAGTCCTTACTTTCCTATAAAACTGCAATGGAACACTTTAGTATCCTGCTCCTATCAGCATAGCCATGAAATTTGTAAATATTATGACATAGTAGTAGTACAATGTTTGGTTAAGAGTTATATCTCCTAAAATTATCCCCTCACCTCTGGGAATTTCTTTTTCTGTAGATATTCTGTGACATCAGGATAAAAATGCTGAGCGTAGCCCTCATTAAGGCTGTAGATCTTTCCTTTCTTCTTAATCTTCACATCCTGGTCCACAAGAATAAACTCCCCAATAGCCTGGTGATGGGAGAGAGATTTTGTTTTATAGCTAAAGAATGAAATGAAGGAAAGTTATATAATATGCCAATAATGGCAAAAGGAAAAGGGAACATGGGGCTAGTGTTTGGATACAGTGAAAATGACAAATGGAAATATACTCACAGGGTCAAGCATAAAGCAGTTGACTCCTTGACCTGTGGAGAGAACCAGCATGGTGGCACTGCCATATAGGGCATAACCAGCAGCAACAATGTTTCTACCAGGTTGCAAGGCATCCTTCTCTGTGGGTTCACTATCATTGTCCTGGCACACACACACACACACACACACACACACACACACACACACACACACACACACACACACACACAGTTACATTTTATTGACTTTCAAAAATGTCCAAATTTTGCAAATGTTGGTTGATAGGTTGAATAATGGACATTACATAGTGTTACATTTTATTTTGATCACACATAAATTGACATATCTCAAGCCTTTCTTGTTTTAGTATGTGTACTTTTTGAATAGTGTACATATTAGAATTGTTTTGTTTAATTTTTGATGTAAAACTGTATATTGTTTAACTTAATCATTTTTTTGTGTTTTCTGTTTTGTGCATTAAGTAGACTGGACTGACTTTACCTTTTTGTAGACTGCGAAAATAGTTCCGATAGAAGCTAAACAGTCAATGTTTGAAGAGCCATCCAGAGGGTCAAAGCAAACCACATATTTACCCTGATGAAAAAAAAAAGAACAGATTTAAGTAACTTTTAAAAATCTACATACAAATTAAAGAAAGTAAAACAGTTTGAAGGGCAGACATTTTTATAAAACCATAAACACACTCTCACAAACACAGAGGTTTGGTTTTACGTTTAAACACCCAGGTCAAATTATTTCCTTGTGGTAAGTAAAAATTGAGTAAAAAAAAAGTTCACCTCTACAGGGAACAAATTCAAACATTTTCTTCAGTTCCTATTCTATTTTGATTTCAGCACTGTGGGAAACATTGGGAAAATAAAACATACAATATTTACTCTGACATAATATTCACAGTCCACATTCGATGTTATAAATGTTAAATTTAGTAAATAGTCTGTATTGTGTATTAAAATCTTCTATGTAGAGGATGTGTTAACTTATTATTTCTTTGGATATTTTCACCAGGGCTGCATAAAATAGGTGTGTCTGAAATGGTCCACTTATTTACTCAGTCACTGATCACTAGTTAGAATGTTCTTCTAGGAGACAGTAGAGAGTAACAGTGAGGAAGACAACACTTACTTACACCTTCTACACAAAATCTTGAGCTTTGCCATATAAACAATCCAGAACAGCAGCAGTGGAGACTACAGGCATCAAAATACTGTACATCTCTAACACAGTTCAGGCATATTTGTCCTGTTCTGATGTAGGTTGTCATGACATGCAAATCTAATATTTATAATGTAAAATCCATTTAATCTGTTCCAGACACTCCAATATATTCACAAAAAATACATTTTATGTAGAATAACTATAGTTTTACTTACAAAAAACAAGAAATAAATACAAAAGACTAATGAAATAAATAAATGAACATTTAACATCACTCTTACGGGTTTACACTCTGTGTGAGATTGCAGTGGTCGAGCCGCAGCCTTTGTTGTATACACCTATTTTCAGGGTTCCTGACCGCTATTATACCTTTAGTGTGATGTCTTTTATTTTGTTTTGAATGTTATTAACAAGAAAAAAATGAGAAACAAAGCCAGAGACACAAAGAGAAACAAAACCAACCGGGTGGATGAAAGATAACTGGGACAAAATTTCCCAGAAAAAAGTTGACAATAACCGAATTGTACAATAACCAGGGCAAATGAAAACTGAGGTTCCACTGTAACTTATAAATTGCATTTATACAAGATTTCAGCTCTGGGGGAGTATGTTAGACTAAGTAGTGTACATTGCTTGTACACTGTATTTACAGTTTACTGTTAGTAAGAATATAGTGACTATATAGGGACTCAAACAGTTTAGTGAGAATTCAGACAGCACTACTAAATGGCCAACATTCTAAATAGAACACTAAGAGTAAATATGGTTTGATTTCAGACACACCCTCTCTGTGTATTTATATACAATAATTTAATAATTCTCTGAGTAACCAAAAAATGTCAGTTCTGTGTCAACTAAGTTAAAATAATTTTATTTTATTATATTTTATTATTTTATTTTATTAATAATAAATAACTTTATAAAGAAACTCATCCCTGTTTTTTTTCTGTTCATCCAGAAAATGTACAAAAACAAACACCAGATCTACCTTACTACAGATTTAGTCAAATCAATTCAACTCTAATTGACCCCAGCTAATCCATCTAATTATTGCCTCCAGAAATTTGTACTTAGCTGAACAAGGCATGTTAGGTTTGTGTTGGAGGTGAAACCTAAAGGAAGGTCAATCTCCAGGAAGATGACTATTGAAATATAAATCAAATCAAATCAAATTTATTTATAAAGCGCTTTTTACAACTAATGTCACAAAGCAGCTTTACAGGGTTAGTAATAACAAACACCAAATCATTAATCCCTAATACTCACCCTTCTATCTGGCTCTACAATAATTGCTTTTTCATCTTCTTCAGAAACCAGCACACAAGAGGTGAAGGAGGACTTGATCATGTTGATGACCAGGTCATTAGACAACACGTCCAACTTCTTCACCTGATCTCCTGTTACATTTGTACTTCCTGCAATGCCATATCTGAGAGAGAAGTAGAATGAAATGAATGAAGGAAAGTCTGAGAGATGAAAGATTGGCCATTGAAATCTATTGTACCATAAACCTGAATTTGCTGCCCACATACACAACTTTGTACTCTTTTAAAGTGAAGTAGACCATCTTTTTCCTCACAACCTGTCTGATTCTAAACACAGTACAACTGTTGACTAGATATTTGTGGTGGGTGGACTCTGAACCCAACAGTGACACTGAAGTTAGTAAAAACTCCAGAAATGCTGATGTCTAATGCAGCTGGTCTACACACACTAACTTGGAACTATCATATTAGTGACACTGCTTTGCTGATATAAATAGATAAATAAGTAAATAAATACAAAGAAATATAATGGCCAGTGATTGAAGTCTTTTAGAATGGATCAAATGAACCAGAAACAACAGAACCTGTAAAAATAAATGAATAAAATAAGATAACTGCATAATGGATTAACATTCACTGTTGATATGCAGGATCCAGTTTCCCAAAAGTTTCAGTGCAATTCTTGATCTACCACTTGATACTTCACACATTAATAGTGCTCATAGATGAAGCGATTAACAATAATGGTGTTCCCAGTCAGAATGAACTTTGGCCTCTATTCTCCAGAACTCAATCTGATTAAGTGTCAAATAAGATGTAATGGAACTGCACATCTGATCTTTAGCAGTTCCACCTCAAAATTCACAGAACTTAAAGGATCTGCTGATTATGTCTTAATGCCAAATATCACAGGACACCTTCTGTAGAGTCCATGACTTGGTGGTCTGGAGCTGTGTTGGTGGCACGCAAAGAACCAAAAAGATATACTATTAGATATAATACTGTAATAAGATGTTCGCATAATAATTTTTCATTTTGTGGCTGAACGGAGTAGACTGGCTGTTGTTTAAAGAGTTGTATAATTTGCATATATGTTTTGTGCTCTACAACGCTGTTAAAAAAGTTTTGTCAGCCACTAATAACAAGTATTACATATTGAGTAGCAGCAATTGATACAGCTTAGAATTGCTTTGCAGTTTTGTATTTGTGATTGTAATTTGTAAACTCTTCCACGGTTCTAGCAAAGGTAAAACTAGTGGTGTTAATCAATAACAGAGTTCGGGCCAAAGATAAGTGTAATCAGAAGACTTACTCACTTCTGACTGAGGTAGTGCTGATGAGCAGTGGAATTATAATAGAAGCATTAACTTACTCTTAACCTGCATACAATCTAACAGAGTGTATCTACAAGTATACTCAGCCATGAAACACCTCTTTATCCACTACAAATACAGCTACAATATACAGTGATCATTAATTGCATGCACAAGCAACCTATTCTTACTTTAACTGTTTTATGTTCTAGAAACACAACAGGTCAAACTTACAGGTTAGCAATTCCTGCTTTTCTAACAGCAGAGGAGATTGCCTTGATGGCTGTGCACAAGGAGTTGAGCAAAGTGGTCAGTTCTCCAGTCCCCTTTGCTTTCCGGCCTTCTTCCAGGACAAACCTGGTCACTGTAACTACGTTGGTATCGAAGGCTCCTCGGTCAGACATTGCGAGCTGTGGGTTTGTGTTGCAGGTGCACCACTCAGCAATAGTCACTCAGAAAAATTGCAAAAGACCAGTGCAGGAATTTGAAGGGACGTTGAGGGGGTGTGTGATCAGTTAACCAATCACAATGCTAAATCTGAGAGGAGGAGGGTTTTACGCATGTCTGGTTAAGCAGCAGGATATTCATCTGACCAAAGATCATGGACTATGGCATTAGAAGCATAGAGCTGCTCTAAGAAACTTTATGCTCATATTGTTTTTGGGTTGAATATATGCCAGTCGCTTTCAAAAACTAGATCTATCAAAATATATACACTACTGATCAATAGTTTGGGGTCACCAATTTAATTTAAGATGCCATGACAACTCATTATTTTACATTTAATGAAAATAACTTTTTCTAGCTGTTTTAAGATGATGGTATGATCCATAAATACTGCTAAACCAGAATTTTAGTGTATGTTTTACACAAGGCATCATGGGATTCAGGGATGTTGTAGATATGAGCTTTGAGCTAGCATTAGATTTATTGTTTGCAAAAAGTTATTGAAGTTTTTCAAGACTTTTTTTTTTTAAATGAACAATTACAATAAACACAACTTACTACTACTACTAACATCTGCTAACACAATCCTAACACAATGTGGACATTTCAACTGTATAAATGAATATTACCAACTAAGGAATTAAGGTTAGTGGTCAGTAAGGTGAGATTAGTCATAATACAATGTCACATGCAAATATGTGAATATTGTGAAAAAAGTTAATTGTTGTTCATAATTTAATTCAAAATGGCAAACTGTCACATTTTTGTTATTTTAGTAAAGTGACATTTCAATCTTTTTTTTCTGTTGATAAGTTTGGTTTACAGCTCATGAAAATCAGAAATCCAGAATCTCAAATAATTAAAATATTTCATTTTGAGTTTGAGTAAATGGCGGTTCAAACTGCATCCACATTAAAATAAAATGTAAAATATTTGAAATATTTAAATGTAATGAGCATAATATGTATGACAGATTACCTCATGGTAAACCAATGTTATTTCAATTAGTTAAATGGAATTCAAACTTGTCCTTTGTTCTGCTTAGTACTCAGAGAACAGCATGATAGGATTTATAAGTACATCATACCTATTCATTCATTCAATCACTGACTCATTCATTCAATCACTAATTCATTCATTGCCTGGTGTGATTAAACACTTGTCTTAGTATCTTCAAGAACATGATTTACAGGCATGAACCTCTGAGGACAAGGTACACCTTTAAGATCAAAGGGCTTATTTTTTGCACAGAAAGGCATGTCTGCACTGAGAAAAAAGCGCAGGCATAACTGGAGAGGTCAGCTGCTTTGTGGGGTCTTGCACAAACCAAGGTTTGCACAACACTTACTCTCTGATCTTTGCAGGTGAGGTTTGTGTGTGTGTGTGTTTGTGCATGCGACTAACATAAACAAACTCATACAGAGGGGTTTGGTATGAAATGTTTGAAATGTCTCCATCGAGGAGAATTGTAATGCATTTAAAAGCAATATGAAGCATCCTACAGTCATCAGGATACACATTTAACCATTTCAATAGTTTTAAATCTCAACGTGTCTAACATTAGGAACTTATTTATAACTTGATGTAACCAGTAAACATTTTACAGCATAACAAAAGTCTTCAAACATTTATTATTTTCAATAGCCAGTAACATCATTAAAGTATGTGAAGTTTAACATAAAGTAATTAGCGAGCTTTTCAGACCAAAAGCATTTCAACCATCTCTATAAGTTACAATTATTGATCTACCATATTCAGCAAATTGCAGATCCAGTAGATCCACCCAAAACGGTGGGAAGCCGTATCCACGGTGCCCGGGAAGCAGTTGGGAGTTAGGTGCCTTGCTCAAGGACATTTCAGTCAAGACCTGCCCGGAGATCGAACCAGCAACCTTCTGATCACAAGACCAGATAACAAACCACCAAACCACAGTTGCCCATTCATTATAATTACAGCCTGTTAACCAGTATTAATTCATCATGGAGTTACTACTTTAATCAACAGTACTGGTACCTTGTCACTGCTGTCAACAGCCTAACAACAACATAGAAACATCCTAGTATCCACCATGGATACTACAGCAACTACCTAACAACACCTTAGCATCTACCTGAAATACTATAACAACCACACAGAAACACATTAGAAACCACCTTGGATACCATAGCATCCATCTATCAACATCTTAGCAACCACCTCAAATACCATAGCAACCACAAAGTTTGAAAATCTTTAAAATCTTAATAACTGGAATGCCATATCAACTGAACAGAATGTCTACAACCCATGAACCAACATCATAACAACCACTTGGAATAACATAGCAACTACTTAGTAACACTATAGCGAACACCCTAGCAACCACCTGAGTTGCAATAGCTACCACATATCTACACCATAGAAACCATGTGGAATACCATAGCCAGCAACAATCAATATCACAGTAACCATATTGTAAACACCTGGTATACCATAGCAACCACTTAGCAGTGGATTTGTTGTTCCAGTGATATAAGATATTAGTAGATTTCAAGGTTCAACTAATTTGAAGTATCAGTGAATTTAAGATAGGAATTGCCTTTACTGAAGAACCCTTGAATAACAGCCATTTTTAAAAGTGTAGAATTAATGCAGTATTAGGCCTCATTCAATATCATATAATGCAAAGAAATTAAATACACTGACCCAGACCTGTTTACAGAATTGACATTTAATTGTTGTTCATGAGACTTGACATTTTAAACAGAAAACACACACAAGCAACAGTGACAAAATAAGAAATAATTTAACAAAACATTCACATGGCAAAGTTTCAATCAGCAGGAACACAAAGTTATGTCCAGTGTTCGGTTATGTAGTCTGTAATGTCAAGCAGTTTTTTTCCCAGTTCAAAAGCAAACAAACAGAATCACTGATTGGTTTGATGACATGATACTTGTGATAACACAAGTGGAGATTAGAATAAAGTTTAAAAGTGACTGTTAAAGCTGGTTTTGAGATACGCAAAAGAGATAACAAAAGAAAATAAATAATACACTTCCCACATTACTCACCATTATGAAGGCTTTGCCTGAAATACTGTTATGTCTGACTGTGAAAAATGTGACATGATTAACCGAAGGACCGAGAGGAGAACTGTAATAAAACCTACTCCAATAAAAGTGATGCTCAGACGTTTTCAATTTAATCTCTATTTGCAGTATGTGAAAGCGGCTGGGTTCTCTGTTCTTTGAAGAAATACAGGAGTGTATTTCATTTACTGTCTGTGATCTATGTTGGAGATAAAAGAGATTACACTGATATACACTGGAGTTCTTATTTAACCTAAATGCCATTTTTGTGCCTGTAATCTGAAGCAATAAATACTACACAAATAAAAAAATAAGGCAAAAGAGCACATTTAATTTGGCCTCAATTCCTCAATAAGGCATCTATTTTACCACATATATCATAGAAAAGCTCTTAACTGAAACAACATGTATAAAAGAAGACAATGAGCAACTGCTGAATTCCATTAAAACATGTTTGAGAGACAGTATGTGATAACACAAATTCAAAACTCTAAGATTACAGGTTTTAGACAGACATGATGGACAACCATCTTAACATTTTGTGCAATTATACAGCCAGTAAAAGCTCCATCCACAACAAGCTGCTGGTAACACTGCTGCAACTAAGTCTTCCCTCTGTTAAATGAGTCAGAAATAATGCATCCTGTATATGTAAAGTTTACATTTTAAACTAGAATTCATGAAAGTGTTCTGGGAAAACATTAGATCATCACAAATGATCAGTTTATCTGTATTTGTGGTAATTGAGTACAGAAACATATTTCTGTTATTCTATAAACTACTGACAACAGTCTTCCTAAACTCCAAATAAAAAAATTTCACTGGAAGCATTTATTTGCAGATTTTCAAACCTGAAATAATGCAAATAACCCAAGTTCATATTTATTATTATTATTATTATTATTATTATTATTATTATTATTACCATTAACCATCATAAGTACTTGTATCATTCTTACCATGACTACTATTACTATATCAGTAAACCTTGACACAACAACGGTCTTATAGGATTGTATGATGACTTTCTATCAATAACTTAAGTATTTGACGAGAGGAGGATGGTTCCCCCAGCGTGAGTCTGGTTCCTCCCAAAGTTTCTTCCTCCAGATCTGACGGAGTTTTTCCTTGCCACTGTGACTGTTGGCTTGCTCACTGGGGCTTTGGTGTTTTCATGTTATTACAGGAACTCTGTAAAGCCTCTTTGTGACATCAGTAATAAATAGTGCTATATAAACACATTTGACTTGACATTTGTAAACAGCACAAAAAAAATTGCACTTTTAGATTGTTGTCAGTAGGCAAACTTTATACCAAATTACAATTGCACCAGTCTTTAATTTTACTGTAGACTTACATTATGACATTCCCACAGCAAGAATTCAAGCAACTCAGCTTTGTTTTGATGACTTTGTGACCATCCAACTTACACTGATCACATTCCAGAGGGGTTCAATGGGGTTCAGGTTTGGAGACTAGGCTGAAACTTTGGAGTACTCTCTTACCTTTTCCAGAGCTGTATATGTTCTGCATAAGTGTTTACTGATGGAATTCAGCAATTGTCCATTCATTTCAGTTTTGAATCAACAGAATTTCTGTTCTTTTCTTTAAGTGAGAGGAAAAACAAAAACTACACATGTGACAGAAGTTATGTTGAAAAATAGTGAAGTATTCCTGTAAGTCATGTAACACAACAATTTAGTACAGATTAGTGTGACCTTACCAGTGTTGGGGTAGTTATTTTTTTTAAAAAGTGTTCTATTACAAATTTCTAAAAATTACTTCTTTAAAAATGTAATGACAATATTTTTTGCAACTTCCTGGAACAAAAGTAATCTCACTATTCATTTCGTTACTTCTGCAAATGTGGGCCAAAAGGACAGTAAGGCATGTACATATGCTACTGTAAATATCCTAACATTTGACCACTTGTAATTTTGATGTAGATCCTTTTGCTTGATTAGAATGAATGGCTAATTGTATATGAACACCCAAATATTAGACCATACATACCGTTGTCTCAAAATAACAAATATTTGAAGATAGTAATGATTAAAATTTAAATTGTTTGCAAGTAACAAACATGATTAAATCAGTACATGTAGTGTAATGTGATGTGATTAGAAAAGCATACATTGAAACTCATTGCACTTCTGTTAAAGATAAAAAAGTAATCCCACTAATTTAATGTTACTTTGTACTGTGTTACCTTCAACACTGAATCCCAGCAACATTTGAGAAACAATCACAAATACTTCTCAGATGTTTTTAAAAAAAATAAAAAATGACATTAAGTACTGCTGTCACTACATTCACATTCAAAGGTGAATAAAATGAATTAAATGTAATGTACACTATTGTACAAAATACAAGTGAACTGCTATTTGGCTTTAAATAAGTTAAAAGTTCATTAAACATTAGAGGGGATGCAACAGGCCTTTACAGATAAAACTGACAGAGATTTTAAATTGAGATATTTGCCTAATTTTGAAGGCCAAGACTCTGGTATAACACATGGGAGGATCATCAAGATCCTAGAGAATGAACCTCCATATAGTTTGATTGTCATTCCATAAAAAAATACAATTGTACAGTCTTACATCAAAAAAGAGAACTTTATGAAAATGTTTATGATTTAATTCAAAAAGGTAAACTGTCATATTTCAGAGCACTTCATGCTTCCATCTGCTGACAAGCTTTAGGAAGATGCTGATTTCCTTTTCTAACAGGACTTAGCACCTGCCCACAGTGCCAAAACTACTACTGACCATGATATTACTGTGCTTGAATTGCCAGACAAATAAGGCATAATCATCAACAAAATACATCAAAAAGACTTAGGTCATTGCACTATTTTGATGTATGACTGTATTTTCCCTGTTAAGATTCAAACATTCTAGAACACATATTGGTGTTGAAAACGATGTTGCAGGACAGAAAATGTCGCACTGACTCACACTGTCATTACCAGAGCCAAAAACCTTATTTTCGGTGTAAACTAGCATTCATTTCAGTCCATCATGACCTTTAGTCAGTCCACATTTTTGATCTATGCTAGTTTCCAGCTGCAGACCTCAACTGCACATTTTTTTGGGAGTGAAGTGTCATTTACATTAGGTATATTGGGACCTGGAATAAAGTGACAAATTTAGATAGAATTGTGGACTGAGGATAAGGTTAAATATCACTAATGTAAACTATATTCATGCAGGTAAATATGCACACTAGGAGTAATAATTCCTTTTTTTTTTACAAGATAGCAAATGCCCTTTGTAAAATTCTTAGAAAAGAGAACATGGGCCCAAATTAAAAAGTTAAAGTAAACTTTCAACCAAATCTCTACTTTCCACATCTGTAATGTACAGCTCATTACACAGACCATAATTTTGACATTTTCTCTTTTATTTAGAGAAAAAAATGAAACCTAACTATGAAGCTTATGCCCATTATATTCTATTGTAAGTGTGGTTTGGGTCAACAGATACGTACAGAAAACAGTACTGTCCATGGTATAATACAGGAATAAGAGTATTCCACTAAACACACCAGACATACCTGTCCAAATTGGAATAAAGATTCGTACAGATATTTGTACAGACTAGATAATTTTCAAGCATATAAATGATGAAGTTTACTCAGAAATCCTGAATGACCCTGAGACATGTTTTTAGACATCCTTCATTGATTTACATTTAACAGGCCAGCAGTTATAGTGAGGAAAATAAGTATTTGAACACCCTGCAAATTTGCAAGTTCTCCCACTTAGAAATCATGGAGGGGTCTGAAATGTTCATCTTAGGTTCATGTCCACTGTGAGAGACATAATCTAAAAGAAAAAATCCAGAAATCACAATGTATGATTTTTTAATAATTTATTTGTGTGTTACTGCTGCAAATAAGTATTTGAACACCTGTGAAAATCAATGTTAATATTTGGTACAGTAGCCTTTACAGAGGTCAAACATTTCCTGTAGTTTTTCACCAGGTTTGCACACACTGCAGCAGGGATTGTGGCCCATTCCTCCACACAGATCTTCTCCAGATCAGCCAGGTTTCTGGGCTGTCGCTGAGAAACATGGAGTTTGAGCTCCCTACAAAGATTTTCTATAGGGTTTAGGTCTGGAGACTGGCTAGGCCACTCCAGAACCTTGATATGCTTCTTACGGAGCCACTCCTTGGTTATCCTGGCTGTGTGCTTTGGGTCATTGTCATGTTGGAAGACCCAGCCACGACCCATCTTCAATGCTCTAACTGAGGGAAGGAGGTTGTTCCCCAAAATCTCACAATACATGGCCCCGGTCATCCTCCCTTTAATACAGTGCAGTCGTCCTGTCCCATGTGCAGAAAAACACGCCCAAAACATGATGCTTCCACCCCCATGCTTCACAGTAGGGATGGTGTTTTAGGGATGGTACTCATCATTCTTCATCCTCCAAACACGTCGAGTGGAATTAAGACCAAAAAGTTCTATTTAGGTGTCATCTGACCACAGCACTTTCTCCCATGACTCCTCTGGATCATCCAAATGGTCATGGGCAAACTTAAGACGGGCCTGGACATGTGCTGATTTAAGCAGGGGAAGCTTCCTTGCCATGAATGACTTTAAACCATGACGTCTTAGTGTATTAGCCACAGTAACCTTGGAAACAGTGGTGCCAGCTCTCTTCAGGTCATTGACCAGCTCCTCCCATGTAGTTCTGGGCTGATTACTCACCTTTCTTAGGATCATTGATGCACCACGAGGTGAGATCTTGCATGGAGCCCCAGTCAGAGGGAGATTGACAGGCATGTTTAGCTTCTTCCATCACCTAATAATTGCTCCAACAGTTGATCGTTTTTCACCAAGCTGCTTGGCAATTGCCCCGTAGCCCTTTCCAGTTTTGAGAAGGTTTACAATCTTGTCTCTGGTGTCTTTGGACAGCTCTTTGGTCTTAGCCATGTTAGTAGATGGGAGTCTTACTGATTGTGTGGGGTGGGCAGGTGTCTTTATGCAGCTATCGACCTCAAATAGGTGCTTCTAATTTAGAATAATAAGTGGAGTGGAGGTGGACTTTTTAGAGCGGACACAAATAAATTATTAAAAAATCATACATTGTGATTTCTGGATTTTTTCTTTTAGATTATGTCTCTCACAGTGGACATGCACCTGAGATGAAAATTTCAGACCCCTCCATGATTTCTAAGTGGGAGAACTTGCAAATTCGCAGGGTGTTACTTATTTTCCTCACTGTATGTGGAAGAATGAAC
Source organism: Crenuchus spilurus (assembly GCA_036984385.1). Lineage (NCBI taxonomy): Eukaryota > Metazoa > Chordata > Actinopteri > Characiformes > Crenuchidae > Crenuchus > Crenuchus spilurus. The sequence goes on along the minus strand of BRDA01028849.1, from coordinate 11,597 downwards.
TCCTTCAAAAAAAACATACATCACATTCTGAAAATAATGATCCTTTACATATTTACTAAAGGCAGTAGTCTGCACTTTATATCAGCAGTGCCTATTTGAAGCCAGTACAGCAGCAGGTGGTCCAGTCTGTTTATCTATTGCTCTGAAGGTTAGCAAACCCTGTATGCTCTTGCAGTAGTACAATATAAAACAGAATTATCATCCCGGTGGGACTCGTAGTTCTTATGTGGCTAGCTAAGGCCTTCTGAGAGCAGCACTGTGCTGTCTTTTCCACATCAACACACCAGTTATGTTCAATAACAATACATACTTCTTGTGTGTATGTGAGTGCAAGTGTTTGTGTGCACAATCTATTCTCCCAAAAAATAAGCAAACCCAACATGGGTGAAACATGTTCAGCATCGAGACAAGAACAAAAACAAAGAACAAAACTTGTTCCAGGTAAGGCAAGGGGGTGGGGAACAAAAGTGATCAAACTGTTTATCCTTATAGCCTAGAGTGTAGTATAGCCAGTACCTCTGCACAACCAAGACTAGTCCCCAGGTAAGCTCTGCCCAGCTACGAAGAGTGCATTGGCCAGGCCAGAGGAGAAGTCAGTGTAAGCACCTTTGGCTCAGTGGACACTCCCCCGTGCATGTACGTCCTTTATTTCTCTTCTTCTCGGACACATTCCTCCTATTCCACATGGAAAGAGCACTTTGGCACTTTTTCACATTTAATGCTAGAGCAAGGTCTCTTATTCGAATGACATGAGATTGGCTGGTGTCTAAGGAGAAAAAGAAAGAGAGAAGTCAGAACAGTGCCTCTATAGTTTCACAGTTCAAAAATGTCTGTTTCTGCAGATCAACTTCCATTCCTGGACCACATTTGAAATTTTACCAATGTTTTTACACTTCATTATGCTAGCAGGCATAGCAGCTCACCACATAAAATCCAAATCCACTGAAATTCTTTGCGGATTCCAGTGCCCCAGTGGAGGGACGTACACTGTACTGTATAAATGGTGCCATCTTTTGGATGATATATAAAACTGATTTCCTGATTCTCTGAGGTCACTAAAAGAGGTCACTGGGCATTTCCTCTACAAGAGGAAAAGGAACATTTGATTTGACTGGTGTCTAGTTTTTTTTGTCCCCATCCGAGTGGGCTTTCTATGCTCTCCCAATGTCTGCATGTGAGGTGATTTGTTTACTGTAAACTTTCCAGGTGTGTGTGTGCACTCAGCAATTGATTGTCACCCTGTCCTGGGTTTGGCTATAATGATGTAATGCCTTGCCCATTTTCCAGGTCAAAGAAGGGGTAGGGGTATTTACTGCGACCCTGACCAGCATTAAGCAGTTAAGATGAATGAGTGATCTGTGCGTCACCATATCATAGCTATGGCTAGTTTGCCTATTTCATGGGCAAATCAAGTGACTCTAAGCTGAGAACTGAGGAGTTTTCCCCTCAAACTGTGTGTGTGTGTGAAGCATACTGAATTGGAGAAAGGCACTATATGAAATAAACTGTGAGAAAGATGTTTGCAAGGTTCAAGACTGCACTCGAAAAGCAACTGCTGTGATTTGTAGCACTTTTCTAAAAATCTTTTGATATTTGAGACACTAAATTCTAAAAATCTGAATTTGTTAGTGCTTGATTTAAAAGTCTACCTGCGGTATGTTGTTCCGACAAGCCTCCTCCAGATGTTTGTGCCAGAGAATTGCAGAGAATCGGGAACCTGTCTGAAACTTGTAAACATTGCCTGGGAATCACAAAGAGTGACAGTCACTTAGTCCAATATTTAAAAAAATTACAAATACAAAAATTTAACAGAAAAAAATTGCCCCGAGACTGAGTAAAAGTCACACATGTGTCTCTCCTGTGGTTTTTACCTTTATCTGCATTATTCAGATGGAAGATATTTGGTCGTGCTGGATCATCTGGTAAGACCACCATCCAGCCTACCACTGATACTTTCTTACATGGTGTGGACTTGTACTAGAGATGAAAACACTGTTATATTGCATTCAAACACTAATAATATGTGGTTCAGGTTCTAAATTTGCACACAGGGACACCCCTCACATGTTTCCTTTCTGTTCCTCGAAGTGCTTTGGCTCTGTAGAAATTCAAAGTGGAGCCTGAGAGGGTGATCCAATACCGACTCCATGATGAAAGCTGAAAAAAGTCCCAGCAATTGAAAATACTTCAATTCCACATCCATAAAATATTCACTATTAACACAAAGAAGATTTAATTCTCAAAACCAAACTAAAGTTTTTTCAAGTAAATAAATGACAGTCAACCATGAAAGGCTCCACAGTTTCATTTCCTAAGCTACAAGATAGCCAACAAGTAGCTAAAATCAAACAAAATACAATAACATTACACACCACCTTTACACCTTTAAAGCTCACCTTTGGCTTTCTTCCCTCCTTCAGTAAAGTCTTCCTTTTTAGAGCACCCTCCATAGCGATACTGCCTAATTCTCCATGGCCCCACTTAGGTTCCATTGTTGATGAACTGCTTGGATGAAAGTATTTAATGGATTATAATTGAATTTAATTATAATAGAAACATGAATGGAACAAACTACAGTCATGTATATGTGTCTGTAAGTGCAACACGTGTGCATTAGGGCCAGACCAATATGACAATTCAAAGTTCTGAATCTGAATGAAAAAAAAGGCTTAAATAGGTTTTTGGTAAAAATAAATAAATAAATTAATTAAATAAACAAACAGTTGAAACAGCAACCCTGATAAGGAGTAAGCGGGTGTGATAATGGATGGACGGATGTATTGATTGATAGGAATATCAGTTCTCAGAAAATTGTCAAATGTTAATTTAGTTTTTTATGTTTTTGTTAAATTACCAACTTCATCAGCAGTATACCATCTAAACATCTTTTTAATTATATACAAAATCCTGAGTTTATTTGTGTTGTGCTTTTGGCATTTTCATTCTGATAATGGTTGAATGTTAAAATATACTAGATCAGTCAATTGCTTTAATACTGATGACTATAAGAAGAACCATTCAAATTCTCAGAAGACAATACTAAGAAAATAATCACATTTATTTGTTATAAAGCAAGAAACAGCAAAGCAATATCAGTGCTTTATTGGCAGGATTTTCCTCTATATTGATAATGCCATGTCAGTGATCAGGTTATATATTGGTCGGGCCCTAGTAAGCAAGTATTTGTAATGGTGTTGAAATTAAAAAGCTGAAAGCGTGGCTAAGCATGGCTCAGAGGTTGGAATGTACAGCAAGTAAAGTAAGTGCAGGTGATCTGGCCTTTTAGACCAGCTCCCTAAAAGACAGAAATGAACATCTGACAGAGAAAGAATGTTTCACATGTCTGGTTACCACCAATTGGGCTGTTCTGTGAGTTGATTGAAGTGAGGTTGAAAAAGGTCAAATGTTAGGACAGTAAAATGATACTAGCTTGTAGAAACATGGCCTGTATATGAAAACCAATCAATCAAACCCAATCGAACTATGCATATTATGTGAGTTGATCATGTGACCCAAGACAGAAATAAAAGAAATGTGCCTGTAAGGATCTAGAAAAGAAGAGTTAAAGAAGGCAAGTTGCATGCAAAAGACATATGACAGTGGTGGCTCTGGATGACAGATGAGGTGACCCTTGACCCAAGCTGTATGCTGTACCTGCAGGCATAACTGTAACTTCGGGTGGAGTTGTGAATTGGGACCCTCCAGTTGGGGCCCAGTGTGGCATACATGCGCCCCCTGTTTGTATATTTGGTACAGTCAGTTTGTGGGTTTTTAATGTTGTGCCAGGTTGGCTCTGCATAAAACCACAAGTTAATTTTAGGCTAAAATAAAGGTCTTTCTGGATATGGGCTAAGCCCACTTTTAGACTAAACTGTAATGCAAATGATGGTTCACAAACGAAACCCATAAACTACGCTTAATCTGGGACTAGAAATCCTGAGTATTAAGAGATTAATTCATTTTAGACTGCCCAGGATGTCTTAAATGTCTGTTTTCACAGTACCTGAATTACTAATCTATTTAATTTCTAATCCCATATTCATCCAAAATATATTCATACTGAAAGTGCTCATTCTGAATGTAATCCTACAACTGAGTAATGAATGTGACACTATCACATATGTCTTCATTTATGTTTAAAATGTCATAACATCTGTCTTATCATTGTAATAATGTTGAGCATGTACACATTTAATCCCATATTCATCCAAAATATATTCATACTGAAAGTGCTCATTCTGAATGTAATCCTACAACTGATTAATGAATGTGACACTATAACATATGTCTTCATTTATGTTTAAAATGTCATAACATCTGTCTTATCATTGTAATAATGTTGAGCATGTACACATTTAAATATGACAAGGACAAATATGTACTTATTACTTATTAAAAAAAGCAAACAAACAAACAAAAAACAAAACAAAACAACACACTAGTGAATCAGTGACTGTAGGACAATAATAAAAAATAACAGCTTATCGTAGGATTCTGAAAGAGTTCATTATACTTTAGTATTAAACAGTAAATTAACAAATATTTACAATGACAACACAACCTTACCTTTCTAGCCTTGTAGAGAGAGCTTCACAGAATGAACTCTCACTGCTTCCTGTAGAACAATGTTATATGTTGACAATGGTGCAATGAAATGCAAAATACATTAACTTGACTATATTTGTGAATATATGTATAATACAGTGTGTGTGTGTGTGTGTGTGTGTGTGTGTGTGTGTGTGTGTGTACCTATAGATATGCCATTGGACACTGAGGGGTTGTTAGGGTTGTTTCTGACAGGGCTCTGAGACTCTAAGAAACTGTCATCAAGCAGATGCCGTGGTTTCTCCACAAGAAATGTGGCACTTTTACTCTCCACCATGCCAAACTGCCACATCATACTAAGGGACAGAAAAGTGCAGGGCAAACATGAATCATAACATAATGAAATGTATGAAAATGAGAAATGTGAAGCAGCAAGAGGAGACACAATAAAGAATATTATACAGATCTCACACTGGAAAACCGATCAATATTTCCACTTTTTGCCACAAAAGTACATAAATCATGTGCTAAAGACTTGAATACTAAAGGGATTTCTACAATCCAACAATTGCAAAATGTGGAAATACATTTCTCAAAATCTACTCCAATGAAAAAGGCTCTTCTGTGATACTGCACAGTATGCTCTGTATTGTTAGCCATTTTAAAATCCAGTTCATGTTTGATTGTTTGATTAAATCGGAGAAAAGTGGACAGTTGTGTAAATATGGTTTTAATTAACCATTCACTTACAATTGTCTAATTAAGAATGTCACCAAACATAATGTGCATATGACATATCTGAATATTTATACAGTAGATGAAAGTCTTGGACTCATTTGGTCTTGGTTTGAACAATAGAATAGCAACAGGTCTACTATCTGGTGAAATCAGACATTGCCACAGAAATGATTTATGTTTAGAACTACACAGGTTTTAACAACTGTATTAACAAACCTGATGACCTTGGACATAGTACACTGATTGTCAGTGCAAACTGAAAAAAGTTATGAAATGTTACAATATTAAAGACTTTTTACTAATCAAAGCAGTAAATCCAGATCTGTGAGAGTGCACATAAGTGAGAAAAAAGGAAAGAGATACAGAGATAGATACATACTTGTTACCCACACTATGGCTCTTCCTGTGGCGTGATGGAGGAGGTGTGGGCATGCGGACCCCCACTGTTGCATCAGGGCAGGTAGGCCGACGATTGTACCTCACAGAGAGTGACGCCACTAATCGGGGAGGAAGGGGTGGTGAGAATTGAGAAAGAATGAGAGCCTCATTCAATTTGCACAATTAATGCAAATCAAAATCAAACAGATAAATAATGAACAGGAGGCTCATTAATCCATATCTGTATTGTTATAGGAAGTGTTTCATGTGCTCTGGCACTTCTGCAATTTAAATACACTATTCTGCAGAAAGAAGGTTTGGTAAAGGTTGTGAGTAAACCATAACTGCAGAATGGTCACTTTAGCAGCTGAAACCAGCAAATACTAATCTATGTTTATAATTGTAAACTGTGAACTATCATTGAGAAGGCACAGGCATCGATTAGGGTCATAATCTACCCCCAATTAAATCTGATTTGTTCACAAATGGTTAAAAACATGAAACTAAAGGGCAGGTCCACTGAATATGCAAAAGCACTAGGAGCTTTTTAAAAAACACATCAATTCACAAACTACTTGCTAGTTTCCTTGCTACTTTTAAGCTCCTCTAGGGGGAGGCAGATTAACATTTATGACCACAGTTCATTTGGTGAAGAAAAAAAAAGGGGAATCCACAGGGTGATCCCCATCTACATGCTCATCCAGGCTTTGTTCCAGAAAAAAATCACTGAGGGTACATTAGAAATAAATGGGGTTGCACACATAACCACAGGGATCTTTATACAGACAGCACAAAAAAACGTAAAACATCACTACTGAATGCAAGTGAAGTGTTATGTTTGGTAGGTTTACAGTATGTACAATACATGCCTAGATTACATTATCCAAAATACTAAATACAGAAAATTCACAGTAAACACTTCTTAACAGTTAAACTGTTTATTACTGAAATATCGTAAAATCTAAATGAATTAATTTATTACATTTGTACTTCTCAATGAATTATCAATGATTCCTCTATGTGATAACCAATATTCTACATTTTACAAGAAGAAACAGATGTCAGCTTCACCATAAATGGTTGTGGCATTTCTGTATCGGCAGTTTTATCTCATCTTAAGAACATCTTGACATCAGTGCAGACTGACCTGGTGAGATGTGACACAGTTTGAACAGTGGAGTGTCCATCACTAATCACAAAAGGTGCATACATCACATGTCATAGTTTCAGTGACAGTTTTTAAGATTTCAATAACATTACAGTCTGATGCCTTCAGATATTGTTTAGTTTCCATATTCTTCCTGAATCCAATTCTTGTAAGACTGATGTAATTCCATGTGACTTAACTGAACAAAAGCATAAACATAACTGATACTCATAGCGCACTGCCTAAGAGCACCCCCATTTTGTGGTAAACATACCTTTTTAAAATAAATTATTGGAAAAAAAGCTCCCCTGACAAAATGTTCTACCATCCATTCAAATATACTTTCAAGTTGAAGCAGTATTCACAAGGCAGGGCTTAAAACTGGACATGTTCAATTATTGGCATCCACTATTTTCAAATAAGAGCTCTCACTGACTGAAATTGCCTTTCAAAACATATTGAAACTGCTAATCATATGATTATGAACAATGGACTATACTATTATACTGCTAATTTTAAGCAAAAGATGAGATGTAGCCAGCTGATAACCTCCAGGAAACACTCAACATGACGCAGAAATCAGATCTGTTTCTCATTTGCTTCATTTCTTTCCCCATTAATTCATGGAAGACAAGAAGGCCCCAGAGCAACAGCAGTGTAGAGCGGTGAGACGGCATCATGCTGAGACACTTAAGCACTTGTTTTATGAGCAAAACTTATTAACTAACTGGAACTTTTACAACCAACAAGACAGTCTGGAAGCTCTTGCTCACCCTACCATTGTTAATACTAAATATAGCAGTTTGAACAGCTACCTTGTGTGAGGTTCATAAATGAATAAACACTATTTAAAGTCAAAGTTACCCACCATTACCATTAGACAAAGCTAATTTTCTAAACAGGGTGATGTTTAAACATTCATTAATGACTTTCTAAATTGATTTTCATTTTCCATTGTAATTAGCAGTGAGCAGAGATTATCTTTAAGTACACATGTTTTAAATACAGACATAAAAACAAGACTTTTTAATCAAAAACTTCACTGAAAATGATGCTGTAACTTTTAGCACATATGCTCATGATTATCACTGGCCACCTGTAGGCCAGGCTTTGCCCAGTGATGGTCACAGAGAAGATTTAATGAAAACAATTTGTGCCTGTTTAGTAAAAGCACAGAAATGTGCCCGGCTCTTGTTCTGTGAACTTCCAGGAAGGATTTATAGGACTAAATACGTAATTTATAATAACTGTCTGAATCAGCATCTTAATGTATGCCTCACTTGTTTCAGAACATGACCACATCCGATGCAGCTAACAAAAGGATCATGTCCTGCCCACCTCTCCACATTTTTTTAATTACATATTAAAGCTCTAGATCCCATAAGTAGGACCCCACACAAATATCCCAGATTTATTAAATAAAAAAGATAAATACATCTTGTAGATTGCACCCTGCACACATCTGTTTAATAGTTTCATAGTTATAGTACCTTTCTCCAATAACACACACACACACACACACACACACACACACACACACACACACACACACACACACACACACACACACACACACACACACACACACACACACACACACACACACAC
>BRDA01028846.1:5551-16471 GCA_036984385.1 Crenuchus spilurus | reverse complement strand
AACAGGGTGAACAAAGTATACAGAGTCTACAGTCTGAAACTGAAAAACTACAAAGTGCATCTCTATGGTCAGTGGAGCTAAAATGAAGTGTAAAGTATGAAAGTTTACCTTTTTGAATTAAATTATGAGCACAAATGAACTTTTTCACCATTTTCTAATGTATTGATGTGGCACTGTATTGTGATTTTTATGCTATGGCTCAGTATCAGTGCTAGGCATGTGGCATGTTTTGTGTGCCCCCCTCCACCACTCAAGTCTCCCAGGAGATCGTAGTCCAGTTTTGTGGCGCTGCAGAGACTTCAGTGGTGGGGCGCTGCACACAGTGCGTGATCGGCGTGGGCTGGTGGCGCTGGTCCTGCTATGGCTGATCTCTGTATACTAGAACTACAAAGTTTCTCAGCTTAGTTTAGATATCATTTGATGTCATTTACAATGTTTCTTGAACAAATGTCAACTGTTTTTCTATCACTTTGCTCCAAATGACTCTTAAATGACACAAAAGTTGTGAAGAAGAAGAATACAACTTCAATAGATATGGTGGGGTCTGAAAAAATAAAGAGCTGAAAAGATATGGACGGGTTTAAAACTGTTGTATTCCACTCCCTCTCACTCCCACACATTCTTGTGCAATGTCAGGGCCATCACTTCCTTTTTCCACTGGACTTACTCATAACTCTTTATGGTGGGCAAAGAGCATTGCTGATAACGGGATGCTCAGTGACTCTATTCACAGCCTAAATATTGTATATCTGCTCAGTGTTGTTGTGATGGATCTCCTGGTAACAGGCTGTAGGGGTGAAGAGGAGTCTGTGGGAGTGTGGTGTTAAAGCTAAGTCCACTGTGTTGTAACACTGGTGTTATTGCTCCAGGCTATGCCATAGGTCAATTTGACAAAGTAACAGCCTACAGACCAGGCTGCTTTATCTCATTTTTCATTTATGCTGGCTTATTTAGCAACATCACAAGTCTCATATCATTGTTTCATTTGGCAGAGCCCTCAGATTGCATTATGTTGCCCTACAACATTTCATATTTCAGGTACACATGTGTATCATGATCAACAGTAAGCAAAACTCAGTAACATGAGAAAGCCAGTTGTATTTATGCCAGCAGCTTTATTTTCAGAGACAGGTTTTTTTCTCACACATGATCATCTTTCACAAACTCTTTCAGGTTTTTCTGGACATTTATTTCCTGTGAAACTAATCATGGGAACCAGGTGCTGCTGTGCAGGTCTCAGAAATTACTGTGCTTGGTGGTGGTGGTGACGGTGGTGGTGGTTCCACCTGTAAAAAAAAAGGACATTAGTTTTTACATAAACCATGAATAATCACGCCAGTTATGATGCTACATTTGTAATGTTAAAGTGATAATTACCTGTGCCTGGAGTCCTGACAGGACAAAAAAAGAAAAGAGGGAGTTAATATACAGCCTAATACTTAGCATTTAAATATCTGATTAGCTGAGCATGCATGCAAGTGACCCTACCTGGACTCCTCCGTTTCCAGGAGGCTCCTGTAGGTGGCAATCTCCTGCTCCAGACGGCTCTTGATGTCCAGTAACATGGCGTAGTCCCGACCCTGCTGCTCAATGCTGGCCCGCACCTGAGCCAGTTCTGTCTCCAGCATGTTGATCTGGTTCTGGTATCCTGCTAGCATGGCACTATAGCGAGCTTCAGTATCTGCCAGCGTGTTCTCCAGAGCTGCTTTCTGTTAGAAGAGCAATTAAAGTTGTACATTGTTTTGTGTAGCTCTTGACATTGACATGCTTATGCACTGAACAGCAGATAATGTTCTCATCCCCCACAGTCATGATGTCAAATGTAATCTACTCTCACATACCAGAGAGATTTCTCATATCATTGGTTCCAGATTGGTTCAAACACACAACAGACTATTTCCAAAGTTCTCTTTTTAGCAGAAAGGACACTTACTTTGGATTCCACCGAGGTGGTGCAAATCCACACCCAGGTGTCAGAGGCCTAGAAGTTTCACCTCACAATATCTCCTCCTCATTCCTCTCTCACTGGCTCAATCTATTTCTCTTGGATGATGAAAAACTTGACTCTTAGTATTACATCCCTGCCCTCCACTCATTTCTTCATCGTTGACTTTTTTCCTTCCTTTCTTGGCCTCCACTGATCGCTTATGTAACAGTTCTCTATTGCTGAAGAATCCCCTCAAGACATTTCCCATTATCTCCCTTTTTCCTGCCTCATTTAATCTCTAGACACTTCTTACCATGCTCAGCTGGGACTGCAGCTCAATTTCCAGACCCTGCAGGGTTCGTCTGAGGTCTGTGATTTCTGTCTTGGACGTCTGGATGGATTCTGTGCTGATGGCCACCTCCTTGCTCAGTGTGGCTGACTGGGAGACAGGTAGAGATATTTTACATATTTTTAATTCAAGATCTATTCATAAACATGCTTCAGTGGCACTACTCATAATCCTCACCTGGTTATTGAACCACGCCTCCTGGTCTCTGCGGTGCTTTTCTGTGATGCCCTCGTACTGGCTGCGGATATCTTCCAGAACCTTGTTCAGGTCCTGCTGAGGAGGAGCGTCCACCTCCACGTTGACAGTACCAGTCAGCTGAGACCTCAGAGCCGCCAGTTCCTAGAACAGCAATCATTTCAAAGACGTGAGTGAAGGTCAAGGCTCAAATGTGTACAAACTCTTGTGCAAACGCACAACCAAATATGGAGAGTTTTATGTTTTTAGAATGGCATTTTCCCTCTGAATACTGGCCAGATACTTGGCAGATGTTTCTGTGCTTGGGCTGGTTTACAAAAGCATCTGCCTGCCAAGTGAAGCAGTTTCTGTGCTCTGTGCACTATAAATCTCTTATCACATCACTCGTTTTGCCAGTTGGCTCAAAGTAATAGCAAAAGCTATTTTCAAAAATATTTTACTTTTCAAAATCTAATTTGATGCAGCTGTGTCAGTCACAGGGAAGGATAAGGAATGATACTTACCTCCTGGTGATTCTTCTTCAGGTAGGCCAGTTCATCCTGCAGACTTTCAATCTGCATCTCCAGGTCGGCCTTGGTCAGGGTGGTCTGGTCCAGCAGGCGTCGCAGGTTGGCAATGTCAGCCTCTACAGACTGCCTCATCATCAACTCATGCTCAAACCTGATCAGTGGAGATTGATTTGTCCATCAGTCACCTGCAGATACACTTATTTTACAGTATGTGTACTTACTTTTATCACTTACTTTGTCTTGAAGTCATCAGCAGCCAACTTTGAATTGTCAATCTGCAGGAGGATGTTGGCATTGCCAATGGTGGCATTCTTGATCTGTAACACAGAATGGTAAACATTATTGACTGTGCAAACATTGCCAACTGTGAGCTTTACAGTCCTCATTTTAATTTAGCCTGTTTTGCTAGCCATGGTTTATAGAGTTACATCATTTACCCCTAATCTTACCTTATCCTTCAGGTCGTTGATGGTGGCCCAGTAGCTGCTGTAATCTCTCTCTGCAGCTGGTCCTTTCTTCTCATAGTACTCACGGATCTGCAGCTCCAGTTTTGCATTGGCAGCCTCCAGAGAGCGCACCTTCTCCAGGTAGGAGGCCAAACGGTCGTTCAGGTTCTGCATGGTGGCCTTCTCATTCAGGTGGACGCTCTCGGAATCCAGGGCAGAGGACAGGTTGAAGCCACCTGCAGACCCTCCAAAAGCAGAGCCCAATCCACTGCCATAGCCAGAAGACACTGTTTTTGAGATTGACATGCGGGTGCTGCCGATTGGGGCGACCCCTTGGAGACTGAAGGCCTTGGGTACAGATGACACGGTGCCCATACGCCGTTGGCTGATATGTGGGACGCTGGAGTAAGTGCTGCGTTGGCTCATATTGTAAGACATGCTGGCAGATGGAAGGCTGCAGAAGGAGTGGAAGAAAGGACTCTGGAGGAAACCGTTATGGAGTTGTCCTGAACTGGAATCTCCTGGAGTGTGCAGCAGTATCCAAAGCTGTCCTTTTTATACAGCCTGAGCCCTAGGGCGGGTCCAGTCTGTTCAGTGTGTGTGAAGGGGAGGGAGGACATGTATGTGTGCCAAGCACTGCTGAAACCACCAACCACCCCAGTGAGGAAAGTGCTTTGGAATTTCTGTGTGTGTGTCCATGAAATGTCCTCAGAGTTGAGAACAGAATGCGAGCACCCTGAGCAGGTTTACAACATTTTTTGAGGGAATGAAAGTTGTGTGTAGTTCTGTAAGCTTACCAACTTTCCTCCAGTACAGTCAGATCTGGAAAGCACACAGAGTCTGTCTTCATATGTTCTGATGTGTAGATTTTACATTGCAAAGTACAAACTGAGCTTAAAATGATCATTATGATCAAACTAATGGCTTCTATGAATTCTGCAATGGAAATATAGTTTATGTGAACAAGAAGTATATTGAAGCAGCTGAGTATATTACAGATGTGATGTGCACTACTGCAAAGGGCAAATAATTTAAAGGGAAAACTCAAGAAAACTATACACACATTAGAGTAACAGCAGCAAATTTATTTGTGCATAGAGTTGCACCAAGTATCACAAGTATATTAATTAATATCTGGATGGGACTTGTGATGTGATGTATTTTTGTAGAAACAATTTGGGTGACTATTTAATTCTAGCATTTGTTAGCAAAGTTTTCCTTACAGCTCCAGTTGTAAACTAAATAAGCAAAGCAGCCAAACATGCTGATTAACAACAGACAGTGTAAATGTAAATCTGAACTGTTCCTTTAACTCTGTAGTGTTTTAGCATTAGACAAAGGCAGCCAGTCATTTAAGTCCCCCATTATCTGAGAACCCCCATTACCTATGGGCTCCATAACATGCTAACATGCACATTTGATATACTGTATGTGTTGATTTGGAATCATATATTTTAAAGTATATGTATCCATCCATCCATTATCCCACTCTCTTAATCCTTATCAGGGTCGTGGTTAGTCCCCTCCCCCCTCACTGGGCGCAAGGCAGAGCATTACACGATTCAACTAAGCCCAGGACAGGGCACCAATCCATTGCTGGGTGCACACACACAATCTACCGTGTTTTTGGACTGTGGGAGGAAACCGGAGATCCCGCAGGGAACTCACAAAGACACGGGGAGAACATAGAAACTCCACCCAGATGGGGACTCAAACCCAAGACCCCAATGCTGAGAGGCAAGTGTGCTAGCCACCAAACCACCGTGCCGCCCAAGTGCATGTATATTTTTTAATTATATATATTATTGGTTATAACCGTGGCCTTGATTAGGATTAAGCAGAAAATAATGGATGGATGGATTATTGGTTATGGTAGAGCTGTTATAGTAATACGTAGACTGATGAGTATTGTTTTGGTATCACAATACTACAGTTAATATTGGTATCGGAATTAAAATTCTGGTATGACAATCCTGCTTGCATACATAGAATCACATCATTCATAATTCTTTCAAAGTAGAAAATAAGGAAAATTAGATTAAACTTTTTGCCAATGTGATTACACACAACAGAATCTGACCTCCACATTTAACTCATCTGTGCAGTGAAATACACACTAGTGAACACACTAGGCTGTGAAAACATGTCCCTGAAGCGGTGGGCAGTAGAGGTGGGCGATACTGGGAATTTTGGTATTGATCCGATAAATTATACAAGTAAATTTAAAAAGTAATTAAAAATTTTAAATTAAAAAAAGTAAATACAGGGCCAGTATTGGTTTTATACTTTTTTTCAAGTAGAATTGTTCTCAGGAAAAACAATAAAAATAAGAAAATGTCTTCCTTTCAGTGCAATTCTATTTTTTCTTAAATAAACAGAGTGGAAAAAAATATCGCTCAACACAACTTAAAACAAAATCTCCTGAGGTAGAGGGCTGACAAACCAGAGTACAACAAAATTAACACATCACAACAAATACTGTAAACAGTTTCAAACTTATTCTGTTTTTCAAGTCGAACAATACAATAAAATAATACAAAAAATAAGGAATTTCTTCCCTTCAGTTTACTTCTCTATGTTTTTTTCTTTAAAAATGGGTGTAAAAAATATAACTTAAAGCTAATTAAAACAACCTTGGAGGAGAGCGATGAATGGGCGGGCCAAGCTGAGCCCTGCATGGCTGTTTGGCTGGCGCCACTGAGCCAAGTGATGGTGCAACAGCAAAAAACGAGAGGGGGAGGAGCGACAGGGGAGGGTGCGCTGCTCTTACAGAGTGTAGACTTTGATGAATCCGCGTGCGCAGCAGTCAGTGCGTCCGGGAGAGAAAAAAGCTTGAGTATCTATCTTTTTACAGGAGTATTGCTCAATACCAATACCAGCGTTTGTATCAATATTATCGACATTTGGATCGATCCGCCCACCTCTAGTTGGTAGCCTTATCCACAGCACCTGGGGAGCAGTCGGGGGTTAGGTGCCTTGTTCAAGGGCACTTTAGTCATGATGAAGGAATAATATGAAAAGCTGCAGAATATACAGTAGAGTATGACTGCAGCTCTGGAATCACATATTAGTAATGCTAAACTGAAGTACTGAAGACAGATCAATGACTGTGTTTATCTAAAAAGGGTGAAGACACCCTTTTAACAAATGTTATGTATTATCAGTGAGTTACAATAGTATCTTACTCTAACGACGGCATTGCAAAAGTCTTGGCCCACTTATTGCAGGTTCCACATTAAACCTTATCTCTGACAGCTTTATCTGGAGTAAATGTGCTCAACTTTACACAGCAGAGAAGTTAGAAGGCAGGAGAGTATATAGACATTTCAGCAGGTCATACTCCATTCAAAACAATAACTCAGTTTTCTTTAGTTTTCTCAGCTCTTTTTGTGTAATGTTTGTTCACGATGTATGAATGCTTGTGACTGTTTAGTGAAGGAACAAAGGTCAGTGCATAGTCAGCACTAGAGCCAGAGTTAAAGGTTGTTGTACTCGCTGAATGTTTATTTCAAGTGTCAGCTCTGTTAACAAAATGCCCAACAGGCCAAAAGTTTTAGAACACCCCAAATTGTTCCAGTCATTTATTGCAAGTCAAGTCATTCAAGTCCAATGAAGAACTTGTAATGACACAAAGGTATGTCATGTTTTTTTTTTTTTTTTTTTTTTTTTTTTTTTTTTTTTTTTTTTAAGTAAGGTTTCCCAAAATTGAAAATGAATTTACATTAGTAAATTATATAAAAAGTAGGGCTGTCAAAGTTATTGCAGTAATAAGCATTTAACATGACTTTAAAAAAATTGTGCCTTTAACACAAATTCTATTTGTCCCTGTGAGCAGTCCGTAGTTCTTGTTGAGACTTGACCGTGTGCGGCATCATTAAGAGTAGAGGGGTAAATGCTACTTTATACTTTCTGCATCGAGTGCTGCACGAATTATGACGCAAAGGTCGCGCGTTTGCAGGGTTGCCAGGACCAACAAAAATATCCAGCCCAAAGTCAGTCTAAAACCCGCCCTTCAGAAGCTTAAACTAGCCCAAAATATATGTCTGTCACACGTTTGACGCAAATGACAAAACAATTATGAGTGTACGACTTAGCATTTTGTTTATTATTTATTATCAGTATTGCAATTGATCTTAAATTCATTAATAACATGGTAACATTAGTGGTTTATTAGTTTTATATCCCAGTCAAGAGCATTTAATAGTAACATAATTAGCCAAAAAAAAAAAAAAAAAGAACGGACTTTTACTTACTCATTTATGTTCTTGCCTCCTGAACTCTCTTCTCCTCTGATCCTCTTTGTTAACTTTTTTTTCATCGCATTGTGATTTCTGGTTACATGAAGAGCTATTATGAACTTTTGGACAGTTCTTTCCATCTGTTATTTAATGTCACTCAAGTTCACACGTACACAATTTTAACTGCCATTTTCTGTTGTCCTCTCCTTTCTCCTTTTTGTGACTTTTAAGGGCTCTTCCATTTCAAACTTTTTATATTACTGCCTTCCTTTAGATGTTATGTTTTCCTCGTTCTTATTGTTGTAATCAATGTCCTTAGTATTGACTTGCACATGTTTGCCCGCCATGTTGACGTAACATCCAAAGCAACACCCACTTTTTTTGTTGCTTTTTGGCGGCCGCGGTCATTTTTAAAAGTAGGCCAAAAAACCGCACCCGCCACCGCTGAATTTTCATCTGCGACTGGATTTTCAAACAACCCCAATTGGGTGTGAAAACCGCGAACCTGGCAACTGTGCGTTTGCCGGAACGAAAATGCGTTGATGTTCACTTGCGGCATGGATCAGAGGTGTGTCGATATTCTCCTAACCACTAGGTGGCCCTGTGTGAAAAATACCGGTCTGAACTGCACAAAGGCAGAAGAAGATAGTTTAACAGAAAATGAACACGCTGATTGAGGATCTGTTGCTTGAGGGAAATTAGTATAAATTCATTAAACACACGTTTCCTGGCTTTTGTTTTTTGAGGATTTATTTTTAGAATTAATGAACATTTCAGCTGCTTTAAGCACCATTTCATATATTAACATAAAAATGTTGTAGTATAAGGAAAGTGTAAAAATGCATTAAAACATCTGTCTGAGCAAGCAAACAAGCCATCCCAGCTTCCTCATAAAGGTGCCTATATCTCTTTATTTCTGCCACCAGTTTCTCTTCAAAATTCTCAGTTTTCAGCTTGCTGTTCGCGTCCGTTCCTCCACATAGATAGATAAATTCTGAGGTTCGGTGAATAGCAGATGAACAAGGGTGTGTCCCTGTGAGTGATGTAATTTTAAACTCAAGGACAGTTGCAACCTTTGAGAGGCGTCAAGTAGAAACCAGCTTACCACATCAAGTGCTGTGCGAATGACGACGCAAAAGTCATGCATTTGCCTTTTTTTCTTTATTCACATTTTTCACTATACAGTGAAACCTTGACTTATGAGTTTATTCTGTGACGGAGCTCATAACTCAATGTGCTTGTATATCAAATTACAATTCAACATTAAAATGAATTAAAATGCATTTGTAATGTATATACACCAAGTGTTTTTAAATAAGAAAAATGTACTTTACAAATAATAATGTATAAAAACAATAATACATAATAAAAGAGAATGTAAAGAAATAAACTGGTTTATTAAGTATAGTTACATTAAAGATCAGACGATCTTCATCAGTAGTCGCGTTTCCATTGCAGTTTTGCGTAAAACTTTATCGATATTCTGTTTTGTCGAAAAAACAATTAGACAAAACAAGTTTCGCAATTGCGGTGTTTCCATTAAATGCGAAATCCTACAGCAAGATAATGACCCACAACATCAGTCCAAGCTCTGGCAGAACTACCTTAGGAAACAACAACAAGATGGTCAGCTTGAAAACATGGAGTGGAGCACAGTCTCCAGACTTAAACCCCATCCAGCTGATTTGGGATGAAGTGAAAAGCAAAGCAAACCTACAAGTGCCAACATTTATGTGATGTTCTGCAGCAGATTTGTGAAGAACTGTCTGAAGAATATTTGATGTCTATTGTAGAAAGAATGTCATGAGTTTGTTCAGCTGTTATATCTGACAAAGGGGCTACTTTGTGTCCAAAGTTTAGACACATTTTGGTCTATAAAATGATTAACTGAGTTCTTATTTAACTCCTCTGCTTTCATTTCAGAGTGCAGTGAGACATTAATCTCAATCATTTACATAAGTACCTGTAAAAATTGGGCTGTTCTAAAACTTTTGGCCGGTAGTGTATAAAGTCCGCTGCTCAGACTTTAGAAAATCATTCTAAAGTCTGCTGTTGTCAAATGAGCTTAAGTAATCGTCTTTCTAGTGTGATAAAGTCAATCAGCCACTTCATTAAAACCAACTTATTGTCTATTTGGTGCACTATTTACGCTCCAGCAGTGACACTGTATTCCACTCTAACACACACTAACACACCACCACCACGTCAATGTCACTGAGAATGATCCACTTGCTCTGTGGGGGTCTTGATCATTGACGAACAGAGTGAATAAAGTATACAGAGAAACAGATGGACTACAGTCTGTAACTACAAAGTGCACTTATACTGTGAGTGGAGCTTAAATGGACAATGTGTGTAGATACAATGTTATGGCTGGTCTGTCTACAGACTATGCAGTGTACTGGAGTGACTAAGCTCACTGCATTATTAATCTGAGTCAAAGACTAGTCTGGTCTTGAAAACTACAGTAAACCAATGCTGAGTATGAACCCCCAACTTTGCATTGCATGGATACTTTTCACCCGACTTCATTTTGCAAGAAGTCTCTATTCTTGTCCTCTGTTTATTATTTTTTCTCTCTCTCCTCTCATTGTTCATGAGTGAGGTTTTCAGAGTTGATACAGCACTCCAGATGTGACCCGGTGAGAGGGGAGGAGAAAGGGCTGGCTGGAGGCCAGAGATGATCTCACATCCCCCCTAGAGGCACACAACTAGCCCTGAAATCTCCAAAAACAACCTCCAACAGCACTGTTGAGAGACACACTACATCAATCTCACTCACACAGGCCAACACCCATGAGTGCAACACTGAAATGTATTCACATACTGAACAATAGACCAAAGCAGGTCTTCAGATAGACACATTGTAAGTGTGTGAGGATTTCAGTACAAAACAAAATAAAAAATATATAGTGAAACCATGACACATGCCTCAAACTTCTGATTGTCCTTTATTTTCTATCTCTAGTGGAAACTGCTGTCAATAGCTAGTCATCTTTAACTAGTACACAATTTAGCCTACATGTAGTCAAGACACATTTGAAGTCCTAATGGTGTTTCTATAAAGCTGTGAAGCTAACACTGCTAACAAACACTAGATCTCAATAGTCACCCAAGTAGCACCTGAACACACTCAAAACTGTTTCTAAAATTGTCTAAATTTCAACGTCATCTGTTAAAATCTTTGTCAAAACTCACACAAGTCCACGATGAACCCACTGATAACTCTAGATCACAAACAATCGTCACAATCGAA
>BRDA01028840.1:1547-13487 GCA_036984385.1 Crenuchus spilurus | reverse complement strand
TCACGGTGCCTTCTGACATCAGACGTGTCAAGAGGCGGGACTTCCGCAGACCTGTCAAATTCTGATGGAAAGTGCCCCCGGAACAGAGAGGCGGGATTTCCGGTAAATACTAGCTTATGATTTGTCAAGAGGCGGGACTTCCGATGACTAGGGCGGAACTTCCGGTGACAAGAGGCGGGACTTCCGGTAAAATACACTCTCCTGATTGGTTGAGGGGCAGGACTTCCGATGACAGAAAGGGGGCGGGGCTTGATGACGTGGCACGCTCTGATTGGTCCGATCGACATAAGGTGCCCTACATTATCTCTCTGTCAGTCCTCAGTCCAGAGTAAATTGATCTCAGACAGCTCCTCTCTCTGTTTGTATTCAGGAAAATGGCAGAGGCCAGTATTTCAGTACATCAGGACCAGTTCATTTGTTCAGTCTGTCTGGATCTACTAAAGGATCCAGTGACCATTAACTGTGGACACAGCTTCTGTATGGTGTGTATTAATGAACACTGGGATTATGGTGAACAGAGGAGGGTCTTCAG
The DNA here is from genome assembly GCA_036984385.1 of Crenuchus spilurus. Taxonomy (NCBI): domain Eukaryota; kingdom Metazoa; phylum Chordata; class Actinopteri; order Characiformes; family Crenuchidae; genus Crenuchus; species Crenuchus spilurus. Next base: position 12,955 of record BRDA01028840.1, on the reverse strand, counting down.
CTGCCCACAGTGCAGAGAGACTTTCACTCCAAGGCCTGTTCTCCGCAGAAACAACATGCTGGCTGAAGTGGTGGAGAAAGTGAAGAAGACAGAACTTCAAGCTGTTTCTCCTGCTGGACCTGGAGATGTGGAGTGTGATTTCTGTACTGGGAGAAAACTCAAAGCCATCAAGTCCTGTTTGGTGTGTGTAGCTTCTCTTTGTGAAACTCATGTTAAACCTCATCTGGAGATTCCAGCCTTGATCAAACACAAGCTGGTCAAAACCGCCACACAACTACAAGAGAAGATCTGCTCTCAGCATGAGAAGCTTATCGAAATCTACTGTCATACAGACCAGAGCTTCATCTGTTATTTGTGTATAATGGAGGAACACAAAGGTCATGATACAGTCTCAGCTGCAAAAGAAAGAAGCCAGAAACAGGTCAGATCTGTAAAACTATGTTAAAAATATAATTCAGTTTGCTTTTTTCAGTTCAGGAACAGAAGATTCTGTAAAATCTGTAAAAGTTCTGTAAAAGAAGATAAACATCAGTAAGGTTCAGTGCAGAACTTTGATTGTTAGAGCTAGACCTTCAGCTTGGGAGAAAAACACTGAAGTATATAATAATGTTCAGACTGCACAAATCTCATTTCTGCTCTATCTAGATTGGCTTTTGATAGTTTCAATCAGATGAAATCAGATCAATATTAACCCAAAATCCAGAGTCTAATCACAGATATTTGAGGAAGTCATAGTTGCTTTTTATTACTTAAATCTTACTTTAGTCTTAATCTATATTTTAAGATCCCCTTCGACTGGAGTCTTCTAATATTAGAATATCTACATCTCCAACACTATTTTTCTACTGTATTACTTTTTTAGTTTTTGGTAGTTATAGTACATTTTTAAACCAACACTACCACCTCTGAAATTTTACCCATGAATGCATTTCAGTAAATACCGCAATTTTGCAGGAAAACTGCAAACCTGGCAACTGAAGCCATGCATTATTGCCAACTTAATTATTTGGTCGCTATGTTTATCCAGCTTTCTGACGCCTCTAGCCACTTTTTTAAGCAACTAGCAAAACAGGTGGTTAATCTCAGAGTAGCAGTTTTATGTGTACTTTTATTATTATATTCTCATAGCACTAATCAGGTCCTAACGCAGCTTGTGGTACTTTTAACTTTTAGATTAGACCAGAACACAGGACAAATCAAAAACATATTCAAAATGCAAAGCCTTATAATAGCTCCATCCAAACCAAACTGCGATTAATGAGTAACAAAAAAAAGGATGAAGTCACCATGGCATTAGTTATGACTGAACACTGTTCCCTGTTGGCATGTGATCATAATAAATTTGAGGCTAACACCCCAGACTGCATGGCTGATAAATGAGGGAGAGTTAGGGAATATCCAAATATAGCAAAGTAAGCGTCTGGAACAATATTTACACCAGTGACCTTAGTAAGGCAATCAAAATGGTCCAAAAAGCAGACAATAAGGGGCAAAAATAAAACGTGACTGAGGTCACAAAGGGAATCACCACATCTGTTACAACAATCATCTACTAATAATGGATAAAATTTGGATAATTGTGACTTTGATCGATGCACTTTATGTAGAACCTTGAATTGTGAAAATTAAAGTCTGATACAGGGGGCACCAGTATAGCTCCAATCTGTGATATTAGTTACTAACTCTGGCTCCCATGTACGTCTAATGTTGGAGGAGGTGATCTCAGTAAATGCCATAAGCTGTGAATATATTAACCCTGGAGAACCCAAGAACCCTTTTCTTTTGTGGAAAATTATGAACTATGCATTAAATGACTGCTTTAAGTTCCCTGAACACACAAATATCCACTTTTTCAGTTTTAACCCTTTATTCCCTAATTTAGGATCAGGGCCAAATTTGACCCATTGGGACTTAGGCCCATCAATTCAATGAACTGCAATAACAAACACTGTCAATGCAAACTAGTTTAAATTTAGGAAAATAATCAGTCTACCTCACAGATACATTTATCAATGTTTTTGCTTTATTTCTTGCACATTAGAACTGAATTTCAAATGTACAAATACACTTTGGCCAATGGAAACGGCCAAAACCACAACTGGAAAAAACTAACATTATGGGTCTTTGTTTATCCAAAAATATGTTCTGCTAGAAAGAGGAACTCACACTAGACATTGTGGTAGACTTTGAAACAATTTCTATTTTTGTTGATGCAAAGTGGAACTGCACTTTTGCCATATACAAGACTGTACAATTTTCTATCTACAAAGGACCAATACACCCAGAGGGTCATTTTTGACCCATCATTTTTTGAACTAGCTAATAGTCACCAATTTATACTAAAATAATATAAAACATACTTCTATGCATTGTACAAGCTATTACTAAACAGATTAACAAAAATACAAAATTTTTACCAACCTCTGATTTGCTGAGAAGCCAAATTAGTTTCCTATGTTTGGAGCTCAACAAATCAGCATGTGGGCAGCCGTCTTGTCACTGACACTGTAACTCAGCCCAGTTCAATATTCACTACATAGGTGTCACTATGCAGGGGTTGGAAGTGGCACTCTGGGCTTTTGAGGTTATATATATATATTTTTTAATGTTTGTTCATTTTGGATGGCAGCAATTAACCACAAACCAAATTTGACCCCATGGGTTCTCCAGGGTTAAAGAAATAAGGGATTTTTTATAGGTATTTAAATCAAATAAAGAATAGGCAGTGTCTGAGCTGCAAATAACAAAAAAATTAGATGACAGCAACTGAAAGTCAGCCTGCAATTGAGTAAAACTATGAAGATTGCCCTCCTTAAAAAAAATCATAAAAAGAAACAAGGCCACGTTCATGCCAATATTGGAAAACTGAATCTGTATGGGGAAGAGGAAAAAAAATATTGTCCAAAACAGGTAACAATGTAGAGGGAGATAAAAATTTAAAGTGCTGTCTAAATTGATACCAAACACAAAATGTGGATTTCACAACTGGGTTGTTCACTTTACCTACCAGAGACAGTGGCAAGGTAGTAAAGATGAGGGCAGGAATGGAAGAGTTCAACACAGATGATCATTCCAATCTACATCATTATAAATCTGGGGCCTTAATCCAAAGGAGAATTATGTGAATGTGGACTGGCCAATAATAAAATAGGAAATTTGGGAGAGAAAGTCCACCATCAGATCTAAATCTTTGCAACAGAGATAATCCAATTCTGGGTGACCTGCCATCCCAAATAAAGTCAGTAATCAGTTTATCTAACTCGGTAAAAATTCTGGGAGAACCACAGGGAGAGTTTTAAATAAAAACAGAAATCTAGGTAATCTAGGTAAAACATTCATTTGCACTGTGTTAACCCTAGCAATCATGGATAACGGAAGAGATTTCCACCTAATGAGATCTTCTTTCAATTTAGATATTAGAGGATCAAAATTAGGACGGATTGCGGCTTCTAATAAATCAGCAATGAAGACACCTAAATTCCTGAACCCACCTCCTGCAAAGTGAAAGGGGATATTAGTTCTAAGCATAGACCTAGCCAATGAGTTTATAGGATAGCAAATACTCTTCTGAAGGTTCACCTTATAACCAGAGAAAGACCAAAAATCTGATAATGTGTTCACTATAAAGGGGAGGGAATTAGATGGGTCAGCTACAAATAACAGCAAATCATCAGCATAAAGTGAAACCTTCATAGTAATGCCCATACGTTGAATACCTTGAAACTGAGGCAGCATAGCTAAAACAAACAGCAAAGGAGATAATGGGCAGCCCTGTCTAGTTCCTCTAAACAGAGGAAAATATGGGGATCAAATATTATTAGTACGAAAGTCTCAAATATTAATGTTAATGAATTTTAATATAAATGCTCTGATATTAAAATACGTCTAGCTGACATGACACAGGCAGCACTAATGCTCAGCATGTTAACAACTTAGAGGTGAAAGTCCAGACACTATTTGAGGGACTGACAGCAGCGATGGCCAATCACATGTTAGCAAGAAACATCAGAACCAATTGGTGAGCTTGTGTATACCTAAAGGTTTCAGATTGAGCGCTTAAATTTCCGCTGGGTCCTAGTGCTTGCATGTCTCCATTTAATATAGCGTAACATTTCACTCAAGCAAACCGAATGGAGTAGGGGAAGGGCAACACTAGTTTGTGAACTATACGCTTCTCGAAATTCGATGTAAGCTCTAGTAAAACAAAATTCTGCTCAACATTTTTTTAAGTCTCAAAAAGAGGACATGTCCAGGTAAAAGAGGACATCTGGTCACCCTAGATTTAAAGAACGTTGAAAAGCAGCTACAGTGGAGATTAAATAAAACATTTTTTGCATCTTGTTAGACTTTTGCCTGAGTGGACTATTAAAATAAAGCATTGATATGTAAGAGACTAATAGTTCTGACTTGTAAACATTAACTCCTATTGAGCTTCAACCTCTGCTAAGAGCCATTAATGTTAAAATGTGATGATTACCGAAGGAGCCTTAAAATAACTTGTAATTGTAATATAGTAATGAGAAATGTCCCTTTAAGCTGAATTTTGCTTCCCCTTTTAATTGTCTGATCAACAATATGGAATCATATAAATAAGGAATCATACAGAGTTTACACAAACTATACATCAGATCAGTATTGTTCAGTATTCATCATCAGTGATTAGACATTGACAATGTTATCATTCAAATACTGCTTTAATAACAGTTTTACACATGTTAACACATTCAGATAATATACGGAGGCCTGTCATACACACGTCTCTGACATACATTCTTGTTAACAGTATAGTATAAAACTAAAGCATATTTTCATGTGATACTGCTTGTATTTCTCTAATAAAAATAAATCCGTTAAAAATACAAATTGTTTTTGAAGAAATACTTTTACTTTTTTACTTCAAGTATATATAGGGGCATGTAATTTTATATTTTTACTTGATTTAAAAATTAATCATACTTTAGCTTTTATTTGAGCAATTACTTTTCTATATTACTAGTACTTTTACTTAAGTAAAGGACATTTATTCTAGCACCTCAGGGGGTACGACATTAGGTAAAGGTCTGTATTTCTCAACCATATTGGGATTTCACAGAAAGTCTTGTAGTCCCTGAAATTTTGGCACTGGTGCAAAAAAAGTGTAAAAGCTGTATAGAATAACTGTTTTATAGAATAACACTTCTCTGTTGTATTATAGAGATACACCGTTGAATATTTGTTATTTCTCCTCAGAGTCAGCTAAAGAAAATTATGAAAGAATCCCAGCAGAGAATCCAGGGGAAGAAAAAGAAGCTGCAGAAGATGAAACAGACTGTGAACAGTCTAAAGGTGAGAAATGATCAGTAATGTGTTATAGCAGACATTTCATAGCTTAATCAGCCTCTCCTCCAGTCAGACAGTGATGAGACCAGTGTTGGAATACTTTGAGAACTTTGAGACACTTTGGTTGTTTGCCATGGTGTGCTGGTTAACATTGCATTTTATTCCTGCTACATATACTGTTTGTAACCTGCACTGTGGATGTTTACACAATGTGCTAAATAAAAGACATGAACAGTACAACTGTTTGTGTTATTAGTTTAGTTAGACCACATTCACACCTGGCATTAACATGTGGTCTGGTTGATCAAGTCATAAATGGTCAGCACAAAGTAGCCATTTCAGTATAAAAACAATGACTGTATTAATATGGGCAATGGCCGATCTCTAGCAGAAATGTGAGAAATCCAATCACACAGGAGGTGCATTTAAAATGGCAGGTTTTGTGTGTTGGCAGTCATTTGTGATCAGGTCACCTGAGACACATTAATGTCAGGTGTGAACGAGGCTAATTGTGTTTATTTATAATTTTGACTTAGTTAGCAATCAGACCACAACTGTATAAGACTTAAATGCTTCAAGTGACTGTTTCTCTTGTGAGGTGATGTCCTTTTTGTTCATGTATCTCATGCATAAAACAAAATAACTTCAATTTATATAGAGTTTATGTGAAGATCTGTATTATACTAAAATTATTTGTATTCCAGCCTTATATGACCACATACCTTCAAAATTTGGAGAAAACAATATTTAATAGACTAAAACCATATGGGCTGACACCTTTTTAACTACGTTATCCCATCTGACAATGTACAGCTAGAAAGTTATGTAACTAGACACCTTAAATGAATCAGTCCTACTAGTCCTCACAATGAGAGAGTGAATGATAGTTGAGCTTTAAATGAAGCTCCATCTTGTCTGTATGTGTCCTAACAGAGCTCTGCACAGTCAGCAGTGGAGCACAGTGAGAGGATCTTTCCTGTACTGATCTACATTGAGGACAAGCACTGTGAGGTAACAGAGCTGATCAGAGCTCAAGGGAAGGCTGAACTAAGTCGAGCTGAAGAGCTCCTGAAGAAATTGAACCAGGAGATTACTGATTTAAAGAGGAGAAACACTGAAATGAAGCAGCTTTCACGCACAGATGATAACATCCAGTTCCTCCAGGTAACAATAAGTCATCTACAGAGAGACCTGATATCAATCTGTCTTTGATCTGAGATCATTAATCACTCTTGTACACCTCACTCCATTTATTCCTTTAAATAGAGGTTCCAGTCTTTGAGTGTCTGTTCTAGATCTGAGGGCTCATCCAGCATCACTGTCCATAAACTTCTCTCATTTGATGGAGTGAAGAGATCTTTATCTGATCTGAAAAAGCGATTAGATGAATTCTGTAAGGAAGACTTCAGTAACATCCTCCATCCAGCAGGTAAAGATTCAGCATGTTTAGATTACCATATAAGATCAGAGATTAAGATATTCATTTTGCTTTTTTTTTAGACCCCACAGCATCCTCTGTTGTCCAGCTGATGGTCATAGCTGAATAGCATTACATTACAAGTGCTGGTCATAAAATTAGAATATCATGAAATAGTTGATTTATTTCAGTAATTACATTCAAAAAGTGAAACTTATACATTATATTCATTCATTACACACAAACTGATATATTTCAAATGTTTGTTTTATTTTTGATTATAATAATTGACAACTAATGAAAATTGCAAATTCAGTATCTCAGAAAATTTTTACATTGTGAAAAGGTTCAATATTGAAGACATCTGGTGCCACACTATAATCGGCTAATTAACAAAAAACACCTGCAAATTCCTTTAAATGGTCTAGTTCTGAAGGCTACACAATCATGGGGAAGACTGCTGACTTGACAGTTGTCCAAAAGACGTCCATTGACACAAGGAGGGCAAGACACAAAAGGTCACTGCTAAAGAGGCCGGTTGTTCACAGAGCTCTGTGTCCAAGCACATTAATAAAGTGTCGAAGAGAAGGAAAAGATGTGGTAGTAAAAAGTGTACAAGCAATAGAGATAACTGCACCCTGGAGAGGATTGTGAAACAAAACCCATTAAAAATGTGGGGGAGATTCACAAAGAGTGGACTGCAGCTGGAGTCAGTGCTTCAAGAACAACCACAGATGTGGGATTCAGCTGTTTCATTCCTTGTGTCAAGCCACTCTTGAACAAGAGACAGCGTTAGAAGCGTCTTGCCTGGGCTAAAGACAAAAAGGACAGGACTGCTGCTGAGTGGTCCAAAGTTATGTTCTTTGATGAAAGTATATTTTGCATTTCCTTTGGAAATCAAGGTCCCAGAGTCTGGAGGAAGAGAGGAGAGGCACATAATGCAGGTTGCTTGAGGTCCAGTATAAAGTTTCCACAGTCAGTGATGGTTTGGGGTGCCATGTCATCTGCTGGTGTTGGTCCATTGTGTTTTCTGAGGTTCAAGGTCAACGCAGCCAGATTTGGCACCTGCACACAGTGCCAAAGCTAACAGTACCTGGTTTAAGGACCATGGTATCCCTTTTCTTAATTGGCAAGCAAACTCGCCTGATCTTAACCCCATAGAAAATCTATGGGGTATTGTGAAGAGGAAGATGCGATACACTAGACCCAACAAATCAGAGCAACCTGGGCTCTCATAACACCTGAGCAGTGCCACAGACTGATTGACTCCATGCCACACCGCATTGCTGCAGTAATCCAGGCCAAAGGAGCCCTAACTAAATATTGAGTGCTGTACATACTCATACTTTTCATGTTCATACTTTTCAGTTGGCCAACATTAAAAAAAAAATCATTTTTTTTTTGTATTGGTCTGAATATTCTAATTTTCTGAGATACTGAATATGGGATTTTCATTAGTTGTCAGTTATAATAATCAAAATTAAACTAAATAAACATTTGAAATATCAGTCTGTGTGTAATGAATGAATATACAGTTATATACAAGTTTCACTTTTTGAATGGGATTACTGAAATAAATCAACTTTTTCATGATATTCTAATTTTATGACCAGCACCTGTACATTTTTACATTAAAACTGTTTACATTATCTGTGTGTTCAATATCAGCCACAATCAGTTGTTAATTATCAGTTATCATATCAGGCCTGGAAATTCCATATCAGTGCATTCAGTTCAATTATGTTGATCTCTTTCATGTATTTCAACATCAGTTATCAATGAGAAGTTCCACAATAATGTGTCATTTATTGCCAGAATCATGTCAGATTAAAGCTAAAAATACGTATATATTTTTCATTCACTCTGTTGGATTTGTCCACAGCTGCAGCAGTTCAGATGATTTTCCATTCAGAGCCAAAGACCAGAGAAGATTTTCTACACTGTATGTACAGATTAACACACACAGTCCATTCAGAAAGCAGGCAGTGTTTTTAGAAAGTTTCTTATCCCTTTAACATCCTGCTCAACCATTTGGTAGAGTACATTTGAGTCACTATATATTTTTGAAGTTGTCAAACTTAACACAATGTGACTGTGCCATATCTACCAATCAGTAGAGGTATGTTAGGCTAAAAAAGTAACAGTAAAGTAATAGAGATCACTAGAAATGCAATATTTTCTTGGCTGAATGTAAACCAACAGTGTCACAGCAAAACCACAAGGAATAAACTGGATTAAATGCTGAAAAACATTAGTTTTTTCAAAAATAAACAAACAACAAAAAAAAAAACTAAATATAGACCGTTTTTTATTATTGCCCCCCAATGCCCGCCCAAAACAATAATTCAGTTTCTTTGTTCATGGTGAGGATGTTAAAAGGTTAATGATCAAGGAAGAAAAACAGGGGCTGCGTGTTAACAGTTTTGTTCAGAGGGCTGGAAGGTTGCAGGGTTGTTTGTTGATTGGTTCTGTGTTGGATATAAGACCCATGGCTGTTGAGAAAAGACCTGGGGCTATAGCCCGGCCCTAGAAGAACATGCGAGGAGTACATATGAATTTTCTTCTCTTCATGGTTATTAAACAGCTGCTAAAATGTGATTGAAATCTGGAAAGAATTAAACACTATCAAGTTCATTTTTCTTACAATAAGTTCATGATCTGAACCAAATATCTGAAGGACTTTTCTTTTCCTTTTTAAGATTTCTGTCAACTGACTCTCGATCCCAACACAGTACATAATGAACTCGGTCTGTCTGAGAACAACAGAGTGGTGATGTGGAGAGTAGGAGACCAGCGTTACTCTTGTCATCCAGAGAGATTTGATTCCTGGCAGCAGGTGTTGTGTAAGCAGAATGTGAGTGGACGCTGTTACTGGGAGGTTGAATGGAGCAGTGGTGGATATGTGGAAATATCAGTTTCATATAAAACAATCAGCAGGAAAGGATGGGGTAATGAGTGTGGGTTTGGACTCAACAATCAGTCCTGGAGTCTTCAGTGTTCTTTGTCTTTTGGTTTCTCTTTCTGGCACAACAACATTAAGACTAAAATCTCAGCTCCAGCCTCCTCCAGAATAGGACTGTATGTAGATCACAGTGCAGGAATTCTGTCCTTCTACAGCATCTCTGACACAGTGACCCTCCTACATGCGCTCCACACCACCTTCACTCAGCCTCTGTGTCCTGGATTTACTGTGATTTATGAGGGAACATCTGTGAGGTTATGTGATCCTGAATAATGTCTCTGACACACAGTGGTGGTGCTGTGATTGGGTCCAGCAGGTGTATGTGTGACATTCCACCCAGAATGACTGCTGTTCATATTGACAATCAGTATTAATCTACATAAACTACAAACACAGACCCAGCAGGTTAACTTACAGACATGTTAAAGTTGGCAGTCTTATTAAAGATGATGAACTGTCTCCTGTTTTTTGTTTTACTTGATTTATTTGAGTTTGATCAACACATTATGAGTCTACATCTTCAGTAATGAACATCTAATTCTGACATTTTGGAGACTTCTGTTGTGTATTGCAATTTGCAACATGCAAATAAAAATATCATTCAGAATGGTTTTCTTTTAACAGACTTACATTTTGTTTTTTCAGAATTTTTACAATAAAACAACCAAGTGGTCAAGCAGAATAAATGAATAATAGTTAAAAAGCAGATATTCATAAGAAATACTGATGAGTAATCATACTCCTCACAGAGAAACCTTCACTCAAACTTATATCCCAAATGAAAGTGTTTGTGTTGTGAACTGAAACATGACTTGAATAACTGCTTAAAATGTGAATCGTTGGAGGAGTTTAGATAGTATCTTCTCTACAGAAAGTTAATCTTTTATTCTGATAAATGATTGATCTTCTGTTTGATATTGTGTGTAAATCTGGAAGACAGTAGACAAAGTAGTTTTCGCTCAGTTTTATGTTTAGACTCTTCAGTAAACTTATGTTGGGTTCCTGTGGTCTGTGAACTCAGTCCACTGAGGACAGTTCAGCTTTCTGATTGGACCTGATGGTCAATATCATCTAAAAAATCACTCAAACTTTAAAAACAGCGCTTCCAAAATTCTACCAGCATGTTTCCTGTATTAAAAAGTGAAACAACATTTTGGATCATGTGTACACAAACAGCACTGGAGCTTACACAGTGACACCTCTCTCTCACCCGCGACAGTCAACTCTTTGTTTCCCCAAGTACTCTGTACTAAGGATGCTTTCACACTTACATTGTTTGGTCCGGACTTTTCAGTTTGGTCTACACCAAAATAGCAGGTGTGAAAGGGCCCGCGAACCATGGTCTGGTACATGTGCAGTTCGGATTATATTATAGAGCAAAATTACCAGCTAGTCAATCCCACAAAAACTCACACAGTGCTTTTGGATGCTACCAGTCATCTGTTTTCTTGTCTAGAACATTACATTCATACTCACAGGTTCAAGATGTTTGAAGGGTAGGGGTGAAATTTTTTTCGCCACTGGAGGGGCACTTCTCAATTAGAGGGACACCTAACCAGACACTTCATCATGTTCAAATGTCTTTGGATATTAAACATCATATCTTGTTGTGTCAACTTGTATTTTCAATTTATGCAGTGGGTTTTTAGTGTAAACACGTTGTTGCAAGCTGGGTGACGTATTTAACTTTTATGTTCAACTGTGTTGTTC
>BRDA01028834.1:995-16725 GCA_036984385.1 Crenuchus spilurus | reverse complement strand
AGATGAGAATGTGTCTGAGACAGAGGAGACTGTGTTTGAGAAAAGGGAGACTGTGTCTGAGACAGAGGAGAATAGGTCTGAATCAGAGGAGACTGAAATTATAATAATTTTCTGGGGGGTTAAATTGCTGGGGTCAAATTGACCCCAAAAACAAGTGATGTTATTAAATATGAACATAATATGAGGGTTAAAGGGCTAGAGCTAGAGCTGTGGATGTTCAATGGTGCAAAAGTTATGATAAACTGTGATCATTCTTACACAATCCCAAAATGAGAAATGGTAAATGCAATGTAAATAATGCTGTGTCCATTATTTATAATTTTTGTAAGTTTGGCTACTTTTTAAATTAAATTAAAGGACTATCAAAACGTGGGTAAGGAAAACAAGAATAGGATGTCATATTTTAGCATATTTTTTCAGTAATGCTTCATTAAAATCCATTTTAACAGCTGTAATCGCTGCTTCTTGCTCCCCAAATATTGGATTATTGAATAACACATCCAAAATACCATGTCCTGTTTAGTTTTTAATGATTAAATCTACATTTATATAGATTATTAGCCGTACTGTATATAAACCATGGAGAACATCCTAATTTGACAAGTATTTCAAACTTTTCTACAGTAGTGTAGCTGCGGGGCTGAGAGGAAAACACAGTAAGTGGGACAACAGTAATGCGTGGAAGTGATAGTAGATGTGAATGGCATAAAGCTCGGCCTCATCCTTGCATCTGTCAGTAGTCTCTGCCTGGGTGAATTTGCTTTCTGTTCATGAATCAGAGATATGAAGGTGTACAAGAAAAGTCTGTATGCCACGTCACCCCCCTCCATCCTTCCCTCCGCCCTCCCCCTCTTTCTCCTGACAATTGTGTCTGTTGAACGGAGGGGAGCGAGAGAAAGGTACGGGATGGACTGTGAAAGGAGAGAGAATGTCAACTGTCAGTCTTCCTCTGATGTCAAAATCAGTGGAAACCATCAAACTCTTGTGTCCTGAGAGAGAGAGAGAGTGAGAGAGACAGAGACACTGAGAGAAAAAGAGAGAGACAGAGAACAATGAAAGTAAAGTCTCGATACATGTCTAGGCTCTGCTGGATCGTTTGATATTCAGGCAGAACTGTCACAGGCTCTTTCTCTCACTATCCTGACCTCTCTGTGTGTAGCTTTCTGCCACAAACCGCCCATGCACTCCAAAACTGTTCACATTTTAGCATTAATGCTTAAAAAATGTACACAAATCTGCCTAACGTGCAGCCACACAGAGGAATTCACTTAATTCATCAGTGCAGTGAAACACACACTAGTGAACACGCTAGGTGGCAGTGAGCACACTTGCCCAAAGTGGTGGGCTGTCCTATCCATGATGCCTGGGGAGCAGTTGCGCAAGGACACAGTTGTGACTCATCAGTTCAGGGGATCAAACCAGTGATCTTCCAGTCACAAGGCTGAACTCTCTAAAACTAGGCGAGCATGTAGTAGAAGTAGAACAGTCAGTCCTTTTTGTTGACCAAAACAAGCAAGTGAAATGTCTTTCATAGGACTTTCTATTAATTTTTGCCAGTTTTCTCCCTTTCCCAATGTGGTGGTAGCCAATTAACCCAACCCATTAGTGGCTCTCCCCATGCACTGTCCCTGACCTATAGGAGGGTGAAGACATGCATGTGATACAGACACTGCCTCTTTTCGAACTACCGCTTGATACACCATCCCTGGGAAGCCAATGCGCTTGGAGGAAAGTGCAGGGTCTCTAGTTTCGAATGAACCAATCAGTAGATGCCTGAACAAGCAGACATTGCAATATAAGGGTGATAGGGAGAGAGAGATCGCCATCTTTCCACCCAGAGAGAGCACTGCCAATTTTGCTCTCTGTGGGCGCCGGCTGTTGATGGCAAACAGCATGACCAGGCAATCCTCTGCTCATGGTGTCAGCATCTTAGCCTGCTGAGCCACTCGGAAGCCCTCTAGTGTGTTTTTAATTCACAATTAGAAATGGGGACATTGCTGGGGACAGCCCTAATCAGGGAGAGGCCACCAAAAACAGGTACTGCCACCTGAAAATGGGGATTTCTGGTCACTGAAAGGAATTACATTTGCTAATTTATTTTTTCAAAGCAAGAAAAAGTCACAGCTCAGAGATTTACAAATTCACAGGATTATAGTTAACCTAGATGAACTCAGGCTGAAGTGAAATTCATTGCTAACAATAGCGGATATTTTTAAATTCCGGTGTCCTTTTCCATTCAAGTGAAACAGCTTTTTCAGTCAGCAGATTTTTACTCACACTCTGTGTAATCATGACTTTTTTCTATAACTGGTCCATCTCACAAACAGTCCACATGTGTGATGTCTGAAGTGTGCTTGTTTAGTTTTACACTGGAGATATGAGGCTAATCTATAGCTAGCAGGCAATGGAAGCTAACCATATGTTTGCTAATTAGCACTGTACAAACGTCATGGCTAAATCATTACAGACTTGCCTAAAACTATGTGAAAGTGTTCATAATTTTTGAGGTAATTAGTTTATGTGGTTTCTGCTACTGTATGACACTACAAAATATATACAACAGACAATACTACAAAGTCAGGAATTTTAAAAATGCTATATACAGAGCTAGCCCAGTTTTAGTCTACTTTTTCTAATTTTTTATAAATTACAGCATGTCATACAGTCTCAGAAATTACATAGAGGGGCATGTACATTTACAGCATTTGGCAGATGCTCTTATCCACAGGCTTTGAGGCATGCATGGTCGCTATAGATTTCATGATTTTAATGATGACTACATGCTTCCATTAGCTTCGTTAGCCTTGTCACTTCTATTCGAAACTACAGAAACTTCAAAACCATGTACCATGATAGAATTAGCCAATTTTATCTGTGATGAAATGAGCCCAGATATCATTCCATCATTTTAAAACTAAAGGTCTGTTTCATGACTATTATTGGCAGCATTATTAGGCAGAATGCTACTGGGGATGTGTACTTTTTTCACTTTTATTCCAGAGAAGAACAAACTGTTCCCCTGGACCTTCGTCAATCTGCCTCCTTACCGCTCTCTGCTTGGAAGGAGACGGAGATTAACGGGGGTTTGTGGTGAGGAGGAGGACTCTAACGTAGCCTGTGGAGCTCTATGAATCACAGGCAGTCAGCTGGAGGTGTATATCACTGTACCTGAGGCGAGGAAACAGCACCCTCTATCCTGAGCACAGTGACGGGTTCCTGAGTGTGTCCGGATGTCTGAATGCAGATTAATGGATTATAGATAGACCCCTCGAGCAGAGTCTTTCTGCCTTCTGCTCCTGCACAGTCTCTCTCTCAGTTTCTCTTTGTAATATTTCACATATTTTTAATATATAGTGATGCTAATTGTCTTATGTGACCGGCTTATAATTTCTAATTTGTTGATTTTAAAATATGTGGAACTTTTCACTTAATTTAATTTGAGACATGTTCCACCCCCACCCCCTTTCTGCTTTTCTGGATTCTCTCTTCTCTCTCCTAGTATGTGCACACACTTGACTCGACTGGTGGGGTCGGTGGGGTCAGGGCCCTTTTGTATCTCGTCCAGCAGGTGGCCTGCCCTCCCTCAGGCAGTGAGAAAGCAGGGGCTCCGGAGGGGCTTCCACAGACCCCCAGCCCAGTACTGCTACACACAGGCTGGCTTATCCCCCCTGCAGGCCTGCCACTGATCACAGCCCTGTGCTGCTGACCCTCACACTGCTCTCTGACTGACCCCTACTGTGTTTATACAGTACACCTCACCTTACTTACACATGTAGGGAGAAGGAAATATTATTGACAAGGTGCACACACACAGACTCACATTATTACCACCATAAGAAAGGCCTGTATTTTTTGAAAAATTGAACTTTCTTAACTCTAATATACATTATCAAAGCCCAAGTAATTTCTACCATGTCTGTTGTTCCATTCTTTATGACATATCCCCATAATAATGTTTGTTACAAAGACAAAATAGCATAATAATGATATTAGCAATAGCAGTATAGTAATTTTGCATGTCATTCAAATAGTTCAGATATATAGATTTTATACATTTAAGCCCTTCTCATATAACGGTCCAAGTTTGAATGCTTTTTCCATTGTCGAACATCTTACCTATTAATAATAATTTATGAGTTTTTTATATGACAGCGACAGTAAAACTTCACTATGCGGTGTGGCCCAGAGGAGGTATTCTTTCTGAGTCTTCCTAATGCTCTTAGAGAGTTTTTCCTGCTATTGTTATGCTCAGCTTATTAAATAAAGAGGAATTCCATCCTTTTTACTCCACATTTGCATATAACTAAATCACTAGGATTTTGGTTTGATAAGAAATGCTCTATTCTAATAAACTTACTGACCCTGAATATTTCACATTATTTCGCATAATATCATTACGGTCATTGGACAAAAATTCAAATACCTCTAAAATCAGCCTCACAGGAAGCTTTTACATGAAACAATTATGTCGCCTGATCTCTATTGTGTTATAATAGTTTTGAGATTTTTATGAACCAACCTTTGGAATAGAATTTCTTTACTATTGAAATATATATATATATATTATTGAGAGCAGCAATAATATTATTAGAAAACCCTTTGATTTGACCACTTTTTACTTTTATTAAATATAAAAACACATGGGTAGCTTTACTGCTCATTTTTGATAATTATATAAAATAACCTACATTTATTTTCTTATTGTTGTGACTGTGGTTTCTGTCACTATTGTAAAAAATAAAAACAAAAATTTTAGAATCGCTGGACTGCCATTACAATTTAAATGAACTTGCAAGGTCACACAAACATCCTCTTTCCTCTCAACACCATCAGTTCAATTCAAAACAGCTTTTCTCGTCACTTACCTCCTCTCTCGTAACTTCTCTTGCATACCATGCATCTATTCTCTGTTCTTTGAGTTTCTCCTCAGCTTTCCAAAGCTGTTTTCTTTTCCCACTCTTTTTGGCACCCATACTGGATCCCTGTGGTCACTGGATCAAATCAAATAAATTCATATTAAACCTTTTATGTAACATTAGTGCTGTAAAGCCATCAATTAAATCAGTACTGATTTTATTCCCCAGGTGAGGTTGAGCAAACAGAGTCTCCACACTCTGTTCAATTTGTAACAGGCGTTCTCTTCACCAACCTTCTCTTGCACACTTCTCTTGTATACCGTGCAAATTATCATCAATTGTTTTCCTCCTATGCCTCATCACCATTTTTTTCATTTTTTTAAAAAACTTTGTAAACCAGCCAATCAGAACAAGGTAATTATTCAGCATAAAAGGAAAAACAGCTTGTTTCAGGAAGAGGCAAAATCAGAATTGTAAATGTTATGTAAAACAACATGGGGCATCACCGCACAAGTCACATATCGTCTATATAGACATCAAAGATATATTGAATTGAAACAGAATAGAATAAACTGAAAATGGATTCTAGAGTCTGAACCTGGTTTTCTGTCATTTTTGACTTAATTTAAGTGTTTTGATCAAGGACTTATTTAGCCATCACATGTTTTATTCTTTGTGGCCCAAATATTATATGAACCCAAGGTAAAACATTATATAAATCTGTGTGTAAACATTTTTAATGCTTGGGAAAGCCAAACTCATGAAGAAAATGATCCCAGTCAAAGTATACTGTTACTGATAAAAACAATCATAACAGTATGTAGTCATGTTAAATAGAATACAGAAACAATTTACAGCTGATGTGGGCTTATAGCTTATATTAAATTGAGCCATTGACATATAATTGTCCAAATTGTTTAGATGTCCTTGCACTGTATATCATCCCTCCTAAACACAGAGGCAGCTGATGCTTTAACACCAGTCCAGAGCTTTTCCTGCGTATGGAGAGAGTGGACTATGCTGACCAGTGTGTGCCCACGGGCTCCTTCATTTCAGCCAGCACCCATCTTCCTTCCTCTTCCTCAGATAGCGCTGAGGAGCTCGCTCGCTTTCGGCCTATAATGGCCACTCTGCTTTTTATTATCTGGAATATATCAACTTAATCGCAGCTCCGTTTTAACGTGGATCCTTCCCCTCAGCTCTGGCCTAGACAGGCCGTGGAGAAAATGAAAGGATGGAGGGGAAAAAGAAAGAATAAATATAGTGTGGTATATATCATAGTGCTGGAGGTTGTCGAAGTTAAAAGATAAACCTGTTAATTTTTCATGGACATCCTCTCTAATCTGTGTCCACAGTGCCTTTAGTGTCAGAGCGAGAGAATGATGGGAATTAATTAAAAAGACCTTGAGGATTTCCCTACGCTGGTATAAAAGTGGTAGAATTAAATATTACATAGGCATATTAGGTCGTAATATCACTTCAAATTATGAACTGGCCATAAGTGTTCCGGATTATCGCCTTGGTATTTACTTATGCGCCTGCTTTTTAATGTAGCGGTTGAAAGTCAATGTTTGGATTGAGTTCTCTTTTTTAAAAGCGTGACACCAAATTGCCCCCAAACCTTTTTTTTTCGGTCGTTAATTTTTAGTTAAGATTTCGTTTTCAGGCCTGCATATTAGGCCCGAATCTTCTGGATGAGTCTTTGATGCTTGTAAGAGTGTGTAGTCTATAGTGAGGGCCTGCGGCGCTGCTTAAAACTGCAAACGCTTGCGCTAAGCGTCCGCTGTGTCCATCTGAACCATTAAAACCTTTTCCCTGAGTGCTGTTTATACTCGGCCTTTTATCTTAAAGGCAAGAGTGCCAACATTCAATAGGCGGCAACAAAGAAAGCAGCTTGGCGCCACACCACAAACATACGAGCGTCTGTTAAGGTTAATAATGGTGGCAATTAGCCATATCTATTTATCCCCGTACATAACGCACTAACATGCTGCACTACTTTTGCCCAAGTAAGGTGAGAAGTCGTCCTTGTTTACGCTAAATTTCTGAATCATTGCACTACACGAGAGAAGAAATAAATACAGGTTTTAATTTATTGTATCTGAAATGGAGCTAAAAAAAACATGGGAAAAAATGGAACGTAGAATGGTTTTGCTGTGGCTACCACTTTAACAGTTTTGAGGCTTCCTGTTTTCAGTATACCATGTTGTACATACTGGGATCATGTCCTCCCAGAAGAAATGTTATTGCTCAAATATTGCTCTTTGATGTCTCAGGTTTGGTTAATGGAGATTCTGCTAAAATACCTTAGAAGAAGTAACATGAGATGAAAATGAGACATGAGCTACTTCTGGCTCAAATAAAAATGATAAGTCTTTCACCTCATCAAAGCTAGCCATGGATGAGAAATGGTTGAGTTCATCTGAGAATCATGTCTTTAGTAAACATGAGCAAATCTCTGCAAATCTGAGAACAATATGAGATTTTATTGCAATTTGTAGTAACGTTCAAGAGAAAACTGGAGCCTTTTTACTGAGAAATATTTGAGCAGCAGGAGACTTATTTATGTTTGCATCTGATCTCATTGTTGTCTGGGAAAAGCTCCTGAGATATAAAGGAGATCTTTTTTTCTTAGCTATAGGCTGTCACCCCAAATCAAGATGACCAGCCAGGATAAAATTGGTGTCCACTTTTTGTTCTGTTATAGTTTTACAGTGCACTTATAAGGTTAATGTTGCTATTAAAGCATATACTGCACCAGTTAGAAGTGTATAGGTTGCCTAATCACTGCATCATTGAACTCATGTATCTATAAAAATATACAATTATATAAATATTTGGACACCACTGGTTAAATTATGAACCAGAACATTAACTAAGAACCCAACTGTACTTGAGAATGCATCACAAAAGTGAGAACCATTCATAGACTTTTGATGTGAATAATGTTTTTGTATTGTATATTCAACTGAATATTGAAAATATTTAGAAATACAATTAATTGAAGTGCATTTTGACCACTTGTTTGATTATACACTGCTTTTGTTTACTTAAATTAGCATCACATTTAATCAAATGTTTAATTGTGATTAATCATGATTAAATGTGTTTAATTGTGTATGAACATTGCAATCATAACAACTGTTAAAACTTGACATAGTTTGAAAGAAGTATGTGATGGTTTAGGTAATGTACTTTACACAGTGCTAATTGCTAGGCTAGTAGCATTATTGCTAGCTAGCAACATTCACCTAATAGCACCAGTAGCAAAGAAATGGAAGCTAACTTTGGAAAATAAACATTGCTTAGCTGCTTAGCTACCTTTGGGTAAGAGGCAAATAATGTACACTTGATTTTAAAATGGTAAACATATGTAACTAGAATGGAGATTTTTTTATCTTGCTCATACAAACATTGCACTGCAGTCCTGTTTGAAATGACTTTAGACCCATTCCATATGTACTCCTCCAAAACTGCCTTAAGGAAAGGTTGCTTTGTATGAAAATAGTTGCTCGGGTCCGCCGGTGTCGCGTCAGTCACAGGGAACATGACACTTGTTCATCAAAAGCACTTGCTTTTGCTTATTTGGCTTTGGTATAAGTTACCACGGAAAAAATGTGAGACAGAATAACAACATTTGGTCTGCAAACAGCCTATAAACAGCTGCGCTCCCTTTTAAGGGACTGTTTAGAGGGACGGACGGAGAAAATAAACATTCTCAAGGAGCTTGAGGCTCTTCTGATTTTTTATAGAGCACAAGCTGCTACTTGCTATCAGTGGCAGTTCGCAAGGACGTTGTAAATTGCAGGCAGTCTGCAGACGCGAGGGCCTTTTTTGGGCCCTTCTCTGCCAATCGTAGGCTAAAGGCTGCTATTGATGCCCTTCTAATCCAACCCAGTTTCTCCAAATTCATTCCCAAACCCCTAGTTCCTCCTCCCCCTGCTCAGTCTGCTCAACAAGCTTGTTCCAGTTGTTCATGTTCAGATATGTTGACAATAATCGTACACACACTCACACACCAGCAGTATACACCCCAGAGAGGAAACACAGTACACAAATATGATTTAGCACCAGGGCTGAAGATAAATCATAAGGGTGGCTGTGTGTTTATTTGAACCGGGAGCCATTACTTGAATCTATCAGCCATATTTACATAAAGGGCGGCCAAACCTCGGCCAAACGATCACAGCTGGGCGAAAGAGCTGATTATTGGCAAGGAGGCGTCCATAAATATTCCAGAAAAAGACAAACAGTGATTTCTTTTTTGGCATTTTGGTTGTTGTTTGGGCTTCCCTCAAAGTTGGACTTGTTGAAGGTTACATGGCTTGATCCCATTATTGAGAAAGCCTGACTGCAATAAGCAGAACCAGGATATCTCAGGGCCTGTTTATGAACCTAGACTTTTTTAGTTTGTAATACTACATTACAATGTACAGCTCTGGAAAAATTTGACCATTCCAAATGTCCAACCCAATCTCCAGACTGAACCTCTGGAATGTGATCAAGAGGGAGTTGGATGACCATCAAACTGCTTGAATACTTGAATTTTTGATCCAGGAGTGGCATAGTCCCTCAACAGCAATGTGAACATGTGGAGAGCAAGAACAAATCAGGATTATTTCAAATGTTGATTTCAAATACTTATTCCTGGAGTTAAATACTTAATGGAACTTGTTTTTGAATTATTGACGATGTGAGAACACTACAACTCATTTGCGGGTTGTGTAAAATTAATTATAATTAAAATACAATGTCTTGCACTGTATTCATCCTTCTACCCAACCGTTTGTTAACCATATGGAGTCTGAGGGTATTTCAGACACTCATGTAGTCTGATAAGCCTTGACTTTTTTATTTATTTTTATTTTTTTTATACTAATTACACACATCTAAAAAAAAGTGTTACACAGACTTTTGTTCAGCACAAACTCAACAACAAAAATGGCAAAATAGTAAGAGTGCCATAAATCTATATTTAGATTAAATCTGCTCTAAACTTTCCAAAAACCTATTTTCAGATGTGCTGATATATTGTGAAAACACACTCTAAACACTTGTAGCCAAGACTTTTGAGCTCTGAGCTAAAAAAAAAAAAAAAACAGGTGTTGGCTACACACTGGTCATTACAGTTTTTTAGAAATTGTATGTGGTTTTATTTCTAAAGCTTAACAAATTTATTTATTTATTTATTTATTTATTTATTTATTTTTCCTTCCTGCAGTATGAATGTCCATCTAATGAGCAATGTAATGGGTCTGTATGGATGGTAGTTGTTTGATCTCCATCACAGAAAATGGAACTTTTCAGAGATATTTACTGATTTACTAATTATATTTGTCAGTTTCTGGAACCTAAACCTCAGGTTCCCTTAGTATTTTGTTTTGTTTGGTTCTGTGTGGGCTTCCAGTTGGTGAGGACTCCCTCAGCGTCATTACAGAAGGGTTATAACACTGCATGTAAAAGGCTCGTTAACACAAAGCCCTGTTCAAATGTTAATTGTCTAATTGACTAATTAATTTTTCTATAAAGGCGAGTGGAGGGGGGGGTGCGTGCTAATTGAAACTGACTATTGGTTTAATTACGAAGCAAATGAGGATGGGGCGGGGCTTGGCTGCTGGTGCAGAGTAACAGCTGAGGTTGAAATAGAAAAAATTATGCATTTGACATTTACCAAAAGGCTCGGTAAAAGGATTTTTCAAACAATAACTGTTTAAAGTGACCTGTATACTTAATCAAGGAGTTAAAAGTTGCGCTACTGTTTTCAGTAATACAGATTTCAATGTTGTATTTCTTTGAAAACGAACTAAATGCCAAAACAATACAATAAATTAAAATAAGTCTATTGTTCAGGAGACATTTCTCTTGAGAAAAAGACTTTAGCAATCTCACTTGTCTCTTGAGTTTTAGTAGAGATCTCAATATCTCAAGAGATCTCAAGTCTCACATTGCGCTCAGATTTGCCAAGACATAATAATGTTTATTAGACAGAAATCTCATCCATTGCTCAACCAAGACTCGGTTTTGATGACTATTATAATGCCAGAAATATCTCATATCTCATTTTTGTCTCATAAAAATCTCATGAGCCATCAAATAGCAACATTTGAGCAATGAAAGGTTCCTAATGGACAACCTGAATGCCCTGAAATAATGAATAATAAGTGCAGTCCTGCATTGCAATGCTTTGTGTTTGATCACTGTTTGCATCACCTTGTATGTGAGAGTGAGAGATTGAGAGAGAGAGAGATGGAAAGAGCGAGTGAGAGAGATGGAGCGAAAGGCTGATAGAGAGTGAGGGAGAGATGGAAGGCCCCCTATTTAATTACCCACCTTTAACTCTGTTTGTAATCTGTGCTGATTTATTGAGCAGAGCACAAAAAAAGGAGGCGAAGGGGGGAAAAATGAAATGAGGGGAGGCTGACAACACAGACATTGGTGTGTAGAGAGGCATCTGCAGATTCAATTTGGTTTGCCACTGTGCTAAAAGACAACCACAAATTAAATCCTCCATCTAGGAAGAGCCTAATGAACAGAATTAACAATGATGCAACGCTTTATATTGAGGCATATGGATTCACGGCATGTTTGCGGTGCATGTACGTGTGCGTCCACGTGCCCGCGAGCTCGAGAAGAGGGAAAAAGGGCCATTTTTAATCAAGAAATCCATTCCACTTTTCTCCAACACTCCCCCTCTCTTTCTCTCTCCCCCTCCACTCCTGTGTCTCAGGGTTCAGTGGAAAGGGAGAGGGAAGAATTCACCCAGAAGCAGTCAAACAAAAACATCTTGTTCTGCTCTAAATTGCTTCGCATGCATGTTAATTGGAGAGAAATCCCTGCAGTATATTCCCAGCCGTAGACACACACTGGGCCCAATTTGAAGGCGATTACCGCAGCCGGCGAGTGGAGGGGGGGATTCGGAGGTTATCAGTTTTTGTTAGTTAATTGTAAAACTGATAATATCACCGTAGGCTCGTCAAACGTGAGTGGGCATTTCGGGCAAATTAGGCGCGTAAGCATGGATCTTTCCAGTCCCACACTATGGGAAAAGGAGAAATCTTAAGCCACAGAAGTTTTGGAGCTAATGATGCTGATTTTGTTGAAAGTTACGCAGCTTTAGCCCATTATTGAGACAAGCTTAATTTCAGCTATTATGGGATTGTGGGTTAGATTTTGGATTTTGGGCAGAATTCTATTTGTTCTCCATTTTATTTGCTTTTAATTACCACAGAACCAACATCCATCTAATGAACGTAGGGCTGGAAATCTATCAGAGTGATAACGAGCTAACTATAACAGAAACTGTAGAAACATGAGCTGTGAGATTGAAGATGGGAATCTGTCAAAGCTCCATACATAGGGAATGTATTCCCTGAGGAAAGAAAAATCAAAAAGATTTCATTTATATCTTTGTAGTTCTTCTGAGACAACAATGAGATCAGAAGGAAACTTACGTCTCCTATTGCTCAAATGTTTCTCCTGAGAAAAGAACCTGTATTTTTAGTAAACATCTCACTAAACAAATCTCACGTCAAGCTCAGATTTGACGCTCGTGTATTCTAAAGACAGGAGTCTCAAAGTGAGCTCAAATACTTCTCATCCATGATTAAGAATCTTTTCAGTGATGATACTGGGAATGACTATTTTAATGTTTTGGACAAGAAGTATCTCATGTCTCCTAGGAAATTTTAGAAGAATTTTAATTATTTAATGACTCTTTCAAGACTTTTTCAAGAGCAATTAATGAGCAAAATGTGAGCAATAAAGCTATTCCTCTGGTATAATCAGTATCTAGATTGGGGTGCCCAATCTTGGTCCTGGTCTTGAAGGTCTACCAACCTGTACAATCTAACACACCTGATCCAGATAATAAAGACATTCAACCTGAACTTTCAAGGATGGTACATCTTCTGAGCCAGGATTGGACACCCCTGTTCTATATCTTGAGTTTTTGGTCTTTTATATAAAGTAGTGTTAGGAATTGTTTGGCAAACCTGCTTGTCGTCAGCAGTACATACACAGGTTTGAAGCAGCAACCTATTGGTTACTTTAATTTTCACTGTAAAATGAGTTCTCTCTTTCACTCATGTCAGGTTAGATTAATCAGCATTTATAGATAAGTTAAATGAGTATGTTAGGGGTGTAAAAAAATCACAAATTTCACAATATGAAATACACATATATTGTAGTTTTTGCACATTTTTCAGAATACTATATATATATATATATATATATATATATATATATATATATATATATTATATATATATATATATATATATATATATATATATATATATTTTTTTTTTTTTTTTTTTTTTTTTTTTTTTTTGCAAAGTCCATTTAGCATATAATAATGTTTTTATAAAAAGTGTTTATATAGATTAGAACAGGGGTGCACAATACGTCGATCATGATCTACTGGTCGATCATAAAGGTAGTGTGGGTAGATTGCATGGCATTTTAAAAAATAGATGTCAGCCTATCATCCGTCCTCGCTTTAAAACTTGTCACTTGATTGACATACAGGGAGACTGGTTGAGCATTAGGACCCAGCGGGATTCCAAGCCTCTCAATCTGAATCAAGTTTCACTTTAGACCGCCCACAAGCTCATTCGATTGGCTCTGCCGTTTCTTGCTAACGTGTGATTGGCCGTCTCGGCTATCGCTCCATTGAAACAGCATCTGGACTTGTAAACAATGTTTTTCAAGTTGGCCAGCAGTCCGTGTTCACCTGTCACTGTAAGTTGTTAACATATATGTTATGCCTGTGTTTTCTCAGCTAGATATATTTTAATATCAGAGATTTTATATTAAAACATTAACATTTGAGTTTGTGTGTGTGCACATGTGGCTTCCAGTCTGTGATAAGCCATCCATTTACATACAAGTGTAAATATTATCAAAATAATACAGAATTTCTGCTTAAGTGCTGCAAAACTCTAGCTAGTTTGCAAGTTGCACAGTTAGCCTCCAATTTATTTCTTTTGAACTGGAGAAAGAGTTTAAAAATGAGTGTCCATTCAGTGCAAGTCGTCAGAGTAAAGTAGGCTAATGACAAAACATGTACACAGTTGCATTGTGTAATATGGGTTCATGTAGTTACACCAGCATACACTGTACACATAAATTGTCAGTATATTTATAAATTAATATACGTCTTGCATTTTTATATTAGGTACTGTAGATCATTTTGACTTAGTCATTAGATAAGTAGCTCGCAGGCTGAAAAAGTTTCTGCACCCCTGGATTAGAAACTATAAGAAAGGGATGGTACTTATGTTTTATATGATATTTTATTGATTTTTTAAGTGAAAGTAAGTGAAGGCATCCTCTACAGAGTACAACATTTTAATGCAAACTCACTGTTTATGTGCTATATTTAAAATACAGGTAAAAAAATCTGCATAAACGTTGGCACACTGAATTAAAGTAAATCACAGAATAGTTTAACTGAAATGAACAGAATAATATGGCTGGTAAGTTATGTCCCTGTAAAGACGCATCTCCTCTCTTAGAGAATGAACTCATTTCAGTGCTTTTGTAGCTTTATAATATGAATTCTTACCAGAAGCTTGGTAAACATCTATTTTTATTACCCACAATGCATAGTGTTAAAAATGTGTTTAAGCAGTCCTGTTTCTTGCCGCCTTTTCAAATGCTAAAGGGTCCTTGGAGCGTGCCTGTAGTATTTGTGCGTGCCTTATTTGTCTGTTTTCGCATGAGCAGAGCAATTGCTTATTTACAGCGATGTTCTTTATCGCCCCCTCTCTCCCCGAGGGAGCCACACGCCTCGCTAACACGCAAAACAGGCGGCAAATTAAAACGCCGGGCCTATCTGATCAGACGAAACCGTTTCCCCTTAACAATCACATTAAAGATGCCCACTCATCTCAGCGGGCGAAATTACGAGCTAAATAGCGACATCACTCATTCAGAGTGAGGGCTGAGGTATCTTTAAAGAGGTAAATCCACATTTTTCTTTTTTTTTTACACTGTCTAAGCTGCCCCCCTCTTGCCCACGCATGCCTCTTCAATTAGAGATATTTATGGCCGTGCTCAGGAACATGGACTCCGCTGAATGCCTGTGTGTGTCTCTGGCTTGGCTGGAGAAACACTTGTGCTTTGTTGGCACGATGACGCATGACAACACGGTGGATTTACAGTGGCCCCGGAGGCCAGTCTCAGAGGCCGTGATTCGCTGTGTTTTTCACTGTGAATGATGCCCCCTCTCACCACCCTTACACATTCAGGCTCTTCCCACACACAGTTGGGGTAAGCCTCCCCCCCCACACACACTACCACTTTTTCATGCTGAGCTCTACTTCCAAACATACACCAGGGCACAATGAAGTACTCTGCAAGTTATTGTGTAAAATAAATCTTATTGTGTATTTATCAAAATAAAATGTCTATCTATCCATCCATCCATCCATCCATCCATCCATCCATCCATCCATCCATCCATCCAAACATATTGATCCCAGACACCACTCCAGCTAACAAAAGAACTTTGCAAGAACATTGTGAGAATGTTCCATTTAGTTTATTCTAATGTTTACAGAACGTTAGGTGTGAACATTAGGCTAGAACGTTCTTTGAACATTCCCTTAATGTTATTATTATTATACACTCGGTCAGGTGACAAACGGGGAACATTCCTTCATCGTTAGGCTAACGTTAGGCTGGAACGTTATATCTAGGTTTGTTCAAACTTTAGTCAAAACCTTCAAAGAACATTCCAGGAACGTTGTCATTTAACAGAACCATGCAAGAACGATTCCAGAACGTTAGTTTAACGTTCTGTGTTACTTGGGTATGTTGAGCTTGTGAGACTGGTTATGGATTCTTTTTTTGTCTGCTGTGCTGCTAAATCA
>BRDA01028832.1:0-20000 GCA_036984385.1 Crenuchus spilurus | reverse complement strand
GTATACATTATAAACATGAATATATCCGTATGAATGCAATAGAAGCATGTATACATCCATAATTATGCAATATAAGCATCATATACAGAATGCAATACAAGCATGAACACATCCACAAGCATGCAATATAAACAAATAAACATCCAAGTTTATTGCCATAAGAGTAACAAAACAACACTCAGCAACAATCAAATACAACCAACAAACTTAAGCACAACAGTGAGCCCCCAACACGCCTGAGAGCTCCACAAATACTGACAAACACACTTCTAAAGTGCACCATCCAATCATCAATTGTCAAGGGCTTGGGCTAAACTGAAATCTAGGCCAAAAATATGAATTATAAATTTTATTTCATATTTGAGCTGGAGATACATACTTAAAGGGGCGCAGCAAGCCGTGTGAACAAGCGAAAACACAAACATGACAAGACCGCTTAGCATCGTCACCCGCACGTAAACAGAAAGGCCTCTTTAGCGTTGTTCAGTAGGAAAGATTAAACCTAAAAAAAAACACATAAGAGCAGAATAAGGCAACCCATAAATAAATAAAAGGCTCCACTTCATTTGCTAACAGTAACAATAAAGCTACATCTATTAACAATCATTAAGACGGTATTAAGACTTATTAGTCTCAGAAACAGTTTATAAATATGTGACTCAACATTAGACTTGCACTAAACCTTAATGGTGTATTTACTGATGGTCTTCATGTACAACTTGAAATAGAGTCGTCTTATTTATTAGCCAATAAGACATAATAAAATCTGGTGCGCTTAGTGAAGGTTGAGATATCAATTAAAATGGCTATTAAAGATGGCAAATTGTCCAAAAACACCCCAAAATCTGTAATTTTATGTGTAACCCTTATTGCAAGTTTAATTAAAATTGAGCTCTTTGGTAGTATTTATCTGTAATTACGTGTAAATGTATGCAAACCCTGTAAAGCTGCTTTGTGACATCAGTTGTAAAAAGCGCTTTATAAATAAAATTTGATTGATTGATTGATTGATATGACAGGTGCTATTACAATATTCTGAACCATACATACATACATACATTATATATATATATATATATATGCTTTATTATGTTGTTAGTTCATTGTAATTGCATCGTTATAATAAAAATGAACAAATAATATACTACTACTACTACTACTACTACTACTAATAATAATAATAATACTAATAATAATAATAATACCACATTATAATCACATGCTAACCTAAGCTCCTGCAGTCTGGCTCAGGTCTGAACATATGGTTGGTGTCAGGTGGAATCAATGTTTGATGTAAATGGCATTAGAGTACAGGTGGTATCAGTGGGTTAATGGCCAAAACAAATCCAATGTTTGAGATGTGAGGGGGGTTGGGGGGCATGCATTCCAGTCAGACAGCTTCAAACAGCATTGGACACTAAGCAAAAAGGGCTTGCCCTCAGGCTATAATTTGCAGAAGCTTTACCTGGTGCTGGCTGAGCCTGGACTGCAGGCTGAAGACAAAGCTAACCAACTCCTACAACTCCCACCTGTATGTGTTTGTGGGAATGTTTTTAGCTTATTGTGGGGACCACATCTCCCCCAGGATGATAAAGTTTTGTGAGGGCATTTTTATTGTGACATGAAATGAAATATGGGCTTCTGCTCTCTGAATAAATCAGAACTCGGTTAGATGTAGTATAGCAGCACTGAGAAGTTAAAGGAAATACCCCATAAAGACAGGAATACAAGCATCCATGTGTGTTTGTGTTTGGTCACTTTCATTAACTGTGGTACCTTCTGGTGATGTACAGTGTGTATATATGCTCAATACTATATGTCCAAAAGCTTGTCTAGACAAGTAGGGAAGTAGATTAGGACCAAACAGGAACCTAATGGCATCATGTCTAATGCCAGGCATGGGCTAGTAGGGTATAAAGCCCCCCAGCACTGTGGAACTGAACAGGGGAGCTATTAACTAAACTCATCACACCTTTAATATTCATTTTACATGATACATACGCAAAACACCCAAGAAACAGCTTTACAGGATGCTGCTTTGTTGTGCAGTTGATGAGGGGTTAATTAGCCGATCGGCTGCGTTCATTCCAAAGGAGACCAACCAAGAACCCTCGGCTCACTCACTTATTTCCTTATTCCCAGGTCGCATGGAGCTTTTTGATGTCAGATGGGTCTAACTGGCAAACCGTCAGTGCACTTGTACTAACACATGCTTTGTTTATTAGGTTTTTAATTCTGAATAAGTTGCATAGAAAATGATGAAATTACATTTTAAGGCAGGCACTCTCAAAGAAGCTCCCTTAAAAGGGTGCCGAGCGCGCGCTTTCTTCTCTTCATTTTCTGCTCTTTGAAACGAGCACGTTCCTTCACGCAGCCGCGAACAGGGCCGACTAACGGCGCAGATTAATCTTGGGGACGGGGAAGCGATTTGTACGGACGGGATTCGGCAACGCTTATTAAACACGGGAGAAATTACAGGGGGCTGATTGAAAGACTGGGGTGTTTTATGCTATGATACTAATCAGTAATTAGTGGCGTACGCATCCTAATACGACTGAGCCGAGCTCCACTCTCCGTTCCGTGAAAGCGTCGCGGGGGAGAATCCGGAAGGCTTTCATCATCAATAATATTTGTTCCACGGCTTCACTCAGATTCATACTTAACTAATGGCTGAGAAGCCAACAACACGTCATTAAGACCTATGTCGAGAGAGAGAGAGGCAGGGCTTGAATCTCAAACAGTTCTAACTACTGCACTACCATGGGTCATGAAGTAATGGCTTCCCTACCCAAACAGCCCGATAGCAAACAAGTGATGGCCTTGCTCTGGCCATCATCATCCAGATACCTCTGTGGAATGATGGTGATGACTTCACCCAAATCTGGAACATAGCCTCAATTTAGCCTGAATTAAGTCACAACTCAGGGTGACGCAGTTGGCTGGCTATACTATATACTAACGAGTGATGGCCTGGTTCTGACTCACACTTACTACTTTTATTGGCCCAGATACGCCTGTTGAATATTGGCAATGATATCATCCAAATCCAGGTGCCCGAGCACAGCCTCAATTTAGCTTGAATTGTAACAACTCAGGATGATACCGTTCTCGGACTGTATGAGCAAACAAGTGATGGCCCAGTTCTGACCCAGACTGTCCAGATACCACTGTGAAATTAGGGAATGATTTCATCAAAATAGGGAGCACAGCCTCAATTTAACCTGAATTAAGCCACAACTGAGGATGATATAATTGGCTAACTGCATGAGGAAACAAGTGATGGCCCGATTTTGACCCACATTTACTACTTTCATGAGCCCAGACACCACTGTAGAATGATGGAGATTACTTCATCTAAATCCATATGCTTGACCACAGCCTCCCTTTAGCCCTACTTAACCAACAATTCTGACAAGATACAGTTGGCTGGCAAATTTTGGCCCAATATTGAATATTTGATGGTAGGTTGTAGAATACAAATGCTACTACAGCTGGGCCAGGTTTGGGCCACTTGTCATTACCATAACTGAAGTGCTTTCATTTGGTCCAGAACTGTTTGCTATCTGCCTGCACTGTATGTCCAATAGAGAGCCAGTTGGGATTGAAGCAGAGAGACTGTGAAGATGACGGGGAGAGAGATGCAATAAGAGGCAACAATTAAAATTGCTTAATGGAACAGAAGTGAATATGGATGGGTAATCAGCATGCGTCTTCGAGCAGTCTAGAGGATGCTAAAAAGGCTTGTGACACTCTGTCTTGATGCCGTTCTCCAGCTTTAATTAAACACAAGTGCACTGCTAGGTCCCACAGGAATGAGATGTGGTGACTTGACCTGAGAGCGTTAACATATGTGTGTTCTCACAATGCTGCAAACATGTCGACTTCACAAATTCACCACACTCTCCAAGGGAGCGCAGTGTGTCTACTCCTCTGCCTGGTACATAGGCCTGCTGTATGTTACTGTAGATCAGGCTAAATCCTACTGTCATTGACACACTGATGCTGAGACTCTCTGACCAACACATCCACTTTGTAGCTTGTTGAGTAGGAAGGCATACACTGCCTCTTAAATGTCATCTAGATGGTAAAATGTGCATTTGATTTGTTTGCAGTGGATAACGTTTATATTGCAGGCTGATAGAAGGTGCCAAAATCCAAAAACAGGGCACTTCAATCCTTTATCTCCTGCATAATCCTTATCAGGGTTGTGGTGAGTCCCCTACGCCTTCACTGGGTGCAGGGCATGGCATTACACTTCAATCTATCACTGGGCACTTTCACTTTCATCAAGACAGCCATCAATAGAATGGGTACAGCCATGAAAAATCGACACTATCAGGCTGGAAATATGGAAACATGGCCGTATTAACAACAGTTTGGAAAAGAAAGAATTCAAATCGTTTATACTAACCAGTTTGAAATGTATTAACCAAACCTGGGAGCACAGTTCCTTACCAGCGAGTCAGTGAAGGCAGGAATCTGTAGAGCACTTGAAAGCAAATGTATGCTTTCCGTCAGGCTTTTGTATCTCCTCTATTCACACTGCTGCTAAACCATTGCTCAGTATGATTAATTTAAGAGAGCCTTAACAATAACAGGAGAGACAATCCAGCCGATAAAAGAGAGATGAATAAAGCATAGGAACCCCTCAAACATTTATAACGCTGGAGCGCACGGTTAGCTCGGCTGAGATTTGACAGAGTGTTTGAACAGACTTCAACAGGTTTGCTGTGGATCTGCAGGGTCTTAGTCCTTAATCCTCATTTAGGCTCATCTGCTGGAGTGAAGATGATATTAACCTATGAGGTAGGAGAGCAGAGGGAGCGAGATGACCTTGAGCTTTACATTAGCACTTGTATTCCTGTCTTTGTGGGCATGTTCATTGACTTTCTGCATTTCTGTAGCCAAATAACGCTGTGCCTACACATAAAGCCAACCCTGACCTTAACCTCAGGAATCTAAAGGAAATCTATTGGCTCTTTTTAAATAATAATAAATGTTGCAGGAGCCAATCCGAAGTCTGGAAGCCTCACATTGTCACAGTGATGTTGCTTTTCATCATCTACAGATGCATATGGTCGCAACAAAGAACCAAATAAATGAACTGACGCATACAGGGACGTGCTGACAAAAATTCAGCTTCTCAAAAGATCTGCACTCATCTCACTTCCTGACCTCCACTCAGAGATTTGCTAAGCACATGACCATGCACACGTGAAGATGCTATTGTCTAGACCACAACATCTGATTCATGTAGTCCACCAAGATATATCTCATCAAAGAGAGCGAGAGAGTAAGGAAAAAAGGCCTGTTTCACGCTACAGGATAATCGAGCCAATTCTGAGGCAGATTTGCTCCTCCTGAAAATTGTAAAAGGTTCCCCAATTTCAGGGTGATCGTAAATGATGTTTTTCCCAGATGATCCCATAGTGTGGTGTCTATAATCCAATTGTTACCCCTCTGATCTTCTCCTAGTGTAGTCAGGGCTGCACCCTATTGAGAATCGTAAATGAGCATGTCTCAGTATCTTGTAGTATGGGGCGGTGCGGATTCTCTGGTGTTCTCTGATGATCGTCGTTGACATCATGCCTGAAAGATTATCAACCAATAGAGCCAAGCTGAACTGAAAGTGTCAGTGTGCACAGGAGAAGTTAACCCTCTGGAGTCTGAGGGGTTTTCAGACACTCTGATATAGTCCGACATGTCTTCACGTTTTTACAAATTACACCCATCCAAAATGATTTTTTTCCAAACTGTTAAACAGGCTTTTGTTCAGCAAAATCTCAGCAACAACAGTGTCAAAACAGTAAGAGAGTCATAAGTCTATACTTTGATTAAATCTGCTCTAAACTTAGACTTTCCAAAAACCCGTTTTCAGATGTGCTGATATATTGTGAAAAACACTCTAAACATTTCGAGCCAAGACTTCTGAGCACTGATCTGAGTAAACAGAGGTCTTGGCTACACACTGCTGATTAAAGTTTATAAAAATGTTTGAGTAGTTTTATTCCTAAAACAAATGAAAAATAAAGTGACACTGTTTTTCTCTCATTTACAGGGACCTAGTATCAAGATTCATGCCCCACTCCTTCACTCCAACTCCCAGCTCACTTCTCAACAACCTCACCCTCGCTCAGCCAATCACAGGAGAGTGCACAGGTCTACCTCACCTGAATATTGATCTCACCTGCCGCTCATTTACAGACTAACCTTTACCTCCCACTCAACCATCCGAAGTATTGCCACATTGTTTTCTGACCTTGTGCCTTACCAAGCCTGCTCATTCTCTTTGACTCTAGTGTTTTGGACCCAATCTTGTTCTCTTAGACCCTGTTTTTGCCTTAGCCCCTTTTGTCTTTATTCAGTGACTTCTCAGGTATTTGTGACCTCTTATTCTGTTTTTTTGCCCTCTGGACTCTGTTTGCTTGAAATGATATCGGTTTTGTTTATGCATCTGAGCTCTCCAGTAAAAACCTTCATCTATTTCAGTATTTTTACGAGTCTGCTTTATTT
This sequence comes from Crenuchus spilurus, assembly GCA_036984385.1. Classification (NCBI taxonomy): domain Eukaryota; kingdom Metazoa; phylum Chordata; class Actinopteri; order Characiformes; family Crenuchidae; genus Crenuchus; species Crenuchus spilurus. Next base: position 13,487 of record BRDA01028832.1, on the reverse strand, counting down.
TCATCTCCATTCCTCTCACCTAGATTAAACATTTATGGGATAGGTGTGAGGTGAGGTGTGAGAATCCTTTGTTCAGGTGAGCACTCAGGAGAGCACTTTTGTTGTCAGATATTTCTGCACAGTTACTTCACCACTGGTATGTCTGGAATTACCATGTCATCACTAATGATTGGCAAATGGTGGGAAAAAATGTGCTGCGCTCTGACTCAGGCTGAGAAACATGTGTCTGCATATTTAAGCTCCTCTCACAAGAATAAAAAAAATATATTTTGATTCAACCTAAATATGCTTGGAAAGTAGACCCATTAATGTTTCCAGGATGTGATTCGTTTTGTTTTGGAATTTCAGTTTTATCCCGCCGGCGGAAGCACCAAGTCCAGTGGGTTAAAAATGGCGAGCAAACTGAACTTGTGGAGCTCAACAGCATGAGTGTCTTTATAATATGAGCTGTTATGGTTTCATCCACATCTTTTTTTGAGCTAAAACTCTCACAACTAGCATTCCAATGGTTTTGTTGTCATCCGCCATGTTTGTTTTACATTTACTTTGTGAGAAACACTCGTGAGGTTTTGAGGCTTGGCGCCGTTGGAGGGGTGTATATAATCTGAAAGTGTGTGGTGTTTCATTCAGGACAGATGGTGTAGTGTGACTAACAATGCAAAGAAAAATCAGTGAAAAGAGAGAGAGAGAGAGAGACAGAGACAGAGATAGAGAGAGAGAGAGAGAGAGAGATAGAGAGAAAGAGAAAGGGAGATAGAGAGAGATAGAGAGAGAGAAAGATAGAGGGAGAGATAGAGAGATAGAGATAGGGAGAGAAAGAGAGAGAGAAAGAGAGAGAGAAAGAAAGAGAAAGAGAGATAGAGATAGAGAGAAAGAGAAAGAAAGAGAGAGAGAGAGAAAGAGAGATAGAGATAGAGAAAGAGAGAAATAGAGAGATAGAGAGAGAGAGAAAGAGAGAGAGAGAAAGAGAGAGAGATAGAGAGTGATAGAGAGAAAGATAGAGAGAGAGAGACAGAGAGAAGGAGAGAGAGAGAAAGAGAGAAAGAGAGAGAGAGAGAGAGAGAGAAAGGGAGAGAGAAAGAGAAAGACAGAGAGAGAAAGACAGATAGAGAGAGAGAGAAAGAGAGAGAGAAAGAGAAAAAGAGATAGAGAGAGAGAGAAAGAGAGAGAGTGTAAGATCTGGAGCTCTTGACTAGACGAGAGACCTTCTTGATCTTCTTGAACAAAATAAAACAATCCATTAATGCTCCAGTCTTTGTTCAAAGCCAACTGTTTACACCACGTCACATCATAATAGCTCTTGTTGACTGGCGCAAAAAATAGATTAATTGATGCCTGGCTGCAATCCAAATCAAAATCATGGCGAGCAATTAAGTTCAGGCTGTGCAAATGATTATGAATTAATGAAGAGGGCATTAATGAAAGATTAATAGCAAAATGAGCCGCTGCCGTTGCTCCTGACACAATATGGATCGCAGACAGAGTGAGGTCGTACAGCGCGAGCTCATGCATGACCAAGTGATTTCCCTTCATATTAGTAGCCACAGATCAACAACCCTTGATGTGAGGAGAGATGAAAAGGAGACAGAGGAAGGGCAATGACCGCAGAGGTCAAAACGGGTGACAATTCACACCAAAGACTGACACCAGGCGCAAAATGTCAACCAGCGTTCTCTAGCACAACCTGGTGGGGCCATAAAGGCTTTATAGGACCTGGTGAGAATCATCAGCATTGATACGTATTCAGTTCAATATTCCTAATGTAGATCCAGACGTATGACCTGCCTATGTATATCCACACCAATCAGCCATAATATTAAAACCACATTTTATATATAGGCTTCTACAATTAGAGGCTGTAGTTCATCTGTATCTCTGTATACTTTGCTCACCCTGTTTTTCAAGTCAGTAAAAATATTTTTTCTGACACTACTGTGACACTGACATGGTGGTGGTGTGTTAGGGTAGTATAAGTGGATCAGACAGCAGAGCTGCCAGACTTCTTAAGCACCTCAGCTTCACTGCTCATAATAGCCAATCAAGCAAAACTATCCAGTGTCACCAATGAAAGACTAGAGGACCAACACACACTGTGCTGAGCTGCTGTCTCTGACTTTACATCTACAAGGTGGACCAACAAGGCACGTGTGCCTAATAGTGTGTACATAGGGTTTAAATCTCCAGCATCTCTTCTGTGTGTGATCACTCAGCACACACTAATACACCCCCACCACATCAGTGTCACTGCTGAGAATGACAGGAGGCTATTAAGTATACAGATGACAAAGTGCACCTGTATGGTAATGTATGTATATACTGTCTGAAAAGTATAATTAAATGGAATATTCTTTTTGGGATCTGGCCTCTAGATCAGCCAGGTACACTCTGCCAGCCAAACCCTGCCCCTTCATTGTGAAGATCCAGAAATGATGTCTTTTTTATTCCACGATATAAAAGATCTTCTTCTCCATATGTACACATTGACGTGCGCATTCTAAAACTCTGACCTAAATTCACCCAGCTTCTGGGGGAGTGTGTATAATGACACACATCAGCACTTCTCCATCCAGCCAAATGAATAAAGAACTACATGGCAGGCCATTATTAAATCAAAATGTGGAGAGCCTCTAAAGTGTACACTGGGAGAGCAGAAACGCCGTCTTCAATAGACACGCTCCTTTCTTCTTCCTGCTTCTCTCGCTCTCCTTCCATGGTGAGGCGCGAGGCATTCATACGAGGACCGCAGCCCCTTCTCCTAAAACGCATTACAGTCGAGTCGGCCGGGGTCCCTGCGGCTGTGTGTCGTCCGAGTTAATCACCATGAAAAAGACCACCCCGCAGCAGGCCCTCCACTTACCATCAGCCCTATGTTCTGCCATGTCCCTCCTGAAAACAAGGCACGCTTTGAACATTTAATGTGAGGGTACAAGGCCCCCTCGCCTGATTCTCTCAACAGAGAAACAGTTTTCCAAACACACACACACACACACAGCTCAAATGCACATGGAGAAACACAATGCTCCTCAGTGCGGCTGATGGAATGGGATGTCTCTGAAAGTGAGCTGGACCCTGTGCTTGCTCTCTCATCCCTAAAAGCTCATACAGTCACAGGGGGGAACAGTAATGTGCAGAGAGACACTGTGGGGGAAATGGAAAATGTTACAATGGAACTTTCCTGTTTGCAAGGGAAGAAAAGCATCGAGGCAAAGGGGAGTGTGAAGCGGCGGAGACCGAAAACGGCTTCATCGTTACGTTTTGCACAAATTTACCTGCATATGCAACACAATTAGGTTTTATTTACAGCCGCTTCGTTAAAGCACCTTATATCTACACTCATTGTCCATTTTAGCTGCACTGAGCACATAGATGCACTTTTACAGACTGTACTCCATCTGTTTCTGTTACTTTCACCTTGTTCTTTCCTACAGAGCGGGTGTATCATTCTCAGCACTGCAGAGACACAGACTAGTGTGCTGAGTGGATCAGACACAGCAGGGAGTGTCCTCTCACTCTTCAGACCTACCTTGTTGGTCCACCCTGATGTAAAATCACCTTCCAGTCCTTCATTGGTGGGCACAGGATGGATGTTTATTTGGTGGACTATTCTGAGCACATTAAACTGAGGTGTCTGGCAGCTCTGCTATGTCTGATGCACTCAACACACACTAACACACCACCACCACATCAGTGTCACTGAGGATGATTCTGACCATTGAAGAACAGGACAAAATATACAAAGAAACTACAGTCTGTACAAAGTGCAAGTATATACTCAGTGGAGCTAACATGGACAATGAGTGTAGATACGGACGTGTATATATATATATATATATATATTGCTATGGGAGTGATGTTCAGTGTTCAATCAAGACTTGATTTGACGCATGCACAAGAAAATGACAAAAAAAGGGTTGCACATTATATTGCTAAACAAAAGCAACATCAATATTAAAGTTGAAATTGTTGAAGAAAAGTTATTAGAAGGGAAAATTGAGTGCCTGCAATTCAAGGTATGTTATTACACGAAGCAAATCAAAAAAAGTGATGTGATGGAAAAGGTCCGAAGGTCTGTTGATGGCTCCGGTGTGTGGCGGATCTCTCACGGGCCAATTCATATCTACATTAGTGGCCGAAAAACAAATGAGCTGCTTTTCATCCGACACAAAAGGGGAGAACCAGCGTCTCAATCAAGCCAGGTACTGACCAGATAATGTCTCGCATTTGGTCTGAACAATGTGCTTATTGAGAGTCTCCCGAGGTAAAGAGCTGATGTTGCAGGCGCCGTGCTCATCCGGCGCAGATATTTCATTACCAATTCCTATCTCCAACTGATCCCTCTCTCTTCATATCGCCACCAGATACAAATGACTTGCTCAAATGGCTTTCTCCGTGTTTTGTCATATATTTCCGCCCCGATGCTTATTTAAACGCCCTCCCCTCTCTCACTCTCCCAGTGTGTCCCCCCATCCCTCTCTCTCTCTCCACCCAAGTAGCAAATGAGGGAATTCTTTACTTAATTCCATTAACTTTGTATTGCGGCTCGATCTCCGGGTGCTATGAGCATCAATACTGTGGTGCGGCGCTGTCTCTCAGCAGTTCCGCACGGCTGCTCTTGGATGGAACATGACAGTTACATTAATGTCGCCATGTAAATTGCTCTCCGCACATGGAGCAACAAGCACAAAAAAAGAGAAAGGGAGAAGGGGGGGATGGCGCGAGGGGGCATCCATTGCCCCTGTGACAGCGGAAATTACAACAACATTCATTGTGCGCCGTTCCCGGACGCCCGAGTCTATTATGGCGGGCGGCAATTTCGCTGAGTCTCCAGCCAGGCAGATGGACAGGCAGGGCTGGCGCTGGGGCTAAAAAGCAATGACAGCCGCCGATACACCCTCCCCTCTCGCCCCACCACCCACCCTCACCGCCTTTTTTAACAAAGCGACGGAGAAGCGAGAGGCTCGAGGGAGGTCAGGGGCGCCGGGCGCATCAATAGACTGTTTGCAGCCTGTTTCTGTCAAAATGACACACTACTGCCACACTGGAATATAACTGATGGTTGTGTGTTATGTAGTAGCAACAGAAGAGACACAACGTTAGAGCTTTAAATCAGGCCTGGAATTCTTAACCCAACCCGGAAAGTTTCTGCACATCCAAAATGTCCAAACCTTTGCTGATGTTTCCAGTCATTTACTGATTTTTGAGTCCCAAATAAATAGAACTGAGCACTGAAAGGCAATCTGAGTTGCAAGTTGAACCAACATCTTTTCAGATTAGATTAGATTCAACTTTTGTTAATGTGATTGCATACAACGAAATTTGCCCTCTGCATTTAACCCCTCCATGTGGTGAAACACACACACACGAGGCTGTGAACATGGGCCTGAAGTGGTGGGCAGCCCTATCCATGGTGCATGGGAAGCAATTGGGGGTTAGGTGCCTTACTCAAGGGCACTTCAGTCTGAGCTGCCCATGGATCAAATCGGCGACCTTCCAGTCACAAGACCACATCGCTAATCACAAGGCCACGATAATGTCCCTTTAGTGCTGTGCAGCCTGAAATAACCATTTCTGGGACTAACTATCAAAACACTCTACATTATTAATTGTTCAGCTTGGTGTAAGCATTTTCTTAATTTATTATGGCATAAGCATGTTTTCATCATTCAATACTGATTATTTACAATATTTTTACATTTCATGTAGTTGCTGACTAAGATTTTGACATTTTGAAAATTTTTATTTTTTATTTAATAATTTTATTTCTAAGTTTTTTATTTCTAAGTTTTGTGATAGTGAGAGAGAGCGCCATCTACCCGCCCAGAGAGAGCATGGGCAATTTTTGTTCTCTTGGGGTCCGACTGTTGATGGTAAACAGCATGACAGGGATTAGAACTCACAATCCTTTGGCTCATAGTGTCAGCGTCTTAGCCTGCTGAGCCACTCGGGGCCCGATTTTGACAAATTCTAATGGAGAATCCTAAATAAATACAGTGGGCTGTGCATTAAAAGTGAAGCAAAAGTCTGTTGCTTGTAAAAAAGAGAAGAGGCACCATGTTAGAATTTTAAGTTGGGCCTGGAATTCTTAACCCAACTTAGGAACATTCTGCACATCCGAATCCACAGAACCACCCAAATACGAACCTGACAGCAATTTTTTTAAAGTTCTGTCAAACTCAACCAAAAACCAAATCACACAAGTCCTGGAGCTTTAGGAGGGTCTGGCATCTATTCCTCACTTTCAGAGGTTCATTATTTATTTTCAACTAAGAGTCAACTGAAATTTGTTTCTTCCTACTGAAGTTGTTCATTTCACCATGCGACATCTTTTTGGAAGAAACAATCATATTTTAAGATTTAATTTTGATCATTTACTGATGTTTGAGTCCCAAACAAATAGAACTGAGTACTGTTGAATGGTATCCTCTTGTGGCACAAATCTGAGATGCAAGTTGAACAAATATCATGTCACTTTAATGCTGTGCAGCCTAAAATATGATTTATTGGACTAAAATTCTAAATGTGCTACATTTTTAGTGTTCAGCAGTCATTTGCTTGTGAGATTTGGTCCAAATGCGTCCAGTGTGTGAGATTTGAGAAGTATGAAGTAAAGGTACTGAGAACATAGCCTGCCAGCCCAAAGTGAACTGTTCTTGAAACATTCTGAAACACCAGCCTACATATTTCTGTTCTAACAAGGACTTCAACGCACACAATACAATCAGCACAGCCTTTAATCCTCAGGGCCAGGACGGCTTTCCTCCCTCTCTGCCTCAGCCTCGTTTCTGAGGGAGACCTCCGCCAGAGTGCACATGTTGCTTTGGGTTGTCTATTTCAGGGCTCTTCCAAGGCCTTTCGGGTACCACGGGCGCTGCTAGCCAAGTCCAAATTACACACGAGGAAAAGCCAAGGAAGGAAAAGCAATCACCACAGCTGGTGCACCCCAAATTGTACAGAAAGGAGAGGGAAAAAAGACAAAAGTAACATGCTGGTTGAAATACTGACACCAGCTGTGCAGTCTCAGAATAGAAATATGTGCGCACACACACACACACCGCAGATATGGCAGTAGATCATTGTTGAAGATGTAAGGAGAGGAAAAGAGCTTCACAATGAAAGAGATCAAGGCCCTTTGAAGTCAACCTCAGTTGTAGCCCCGGCTGATTAAGGGGAGCATAAAGAAACTGTTCCTGTCGGCCTTGTTTGTGCCGCGAGGTGTGAGGCGATGGATTCCACCTTGTAAAGCCATTCCTGGGAAGCCTCAATGACACACAATGAGAGTAATACACCAGCATGAGTAACCAGGGAGGAAGTGCAAGTGGTCGTGGTAGCTCAGTGATCATACTGGAGTTGAGATCTCTGAAAGTGAAAGTACACAATCATGGATCAATGTGCTTACACCCATTCATGCAGTGAAACACTAATGAACGCACTAGAAATTTCAAGTTCCAGAGGTTTTAGTGTCATTTCAGTTATATACAGTACAGTACATACTGAAACAACGCTCCTCCAGGACCAGGTGCAACACAGAACACTGTGCAATGAAAAATGTTGCTTGTCTAACTAGACTAGGACACATTACAGGATGAAGAACAAATGTAATGTTGGTCAGTACATGGTACTGAGTGATTATCTAGTGGGAAGCAACATCCCAGCCTACAGTGAGTGCTTTTAGCAGCAGATTTATAATATTTTTTATAGTACTTATGTGGAAATGTGTAATATTGTAATGATTATGTTGACAGACACAGCCAGGGTCCTAGACCATTTGGTACTCTGGGCAAACAACCCCTTCGGCACCCCCTCATTGGCTAGGCTCTAAGCAGTGGTTTCAAGGGTCCTTCATATAGCCTCTCAAGGGCGGGGCAAGCCGGTCTCCTGCTGCACCTGACGGCTGCCCATATCGCCCATATCAGAAACCGCCACAGTGCTGTATAAATGTGCAGTGACATTTAGTGCCTGAGAGTAAGACTGTGTGTGTTAAGGAGTCTGACAACCTGAGGGATGAATCTGTTGGACAGTCTAGCAGTGAGAAACTGAATGCTGTGGTATCTTCTACCAGAAGGCAGCAGGTGAAGAGACCATGTGATGGATGTGATGGGTCCTCCACAACGCTGACCGCTTTCTGGATGCAGTACTTGTTGTAAATGTCTGTGACAGATGTGAGAGAGACCCCAATGATCTTCTCAGCTGTCCTATCTATACGCTGGAGAGTCTTATGATCAGATGCAGTGCAATTCTCAAACCAGACAGTAAAGTGGGGGTCAGCCACTACCAATGGCACGGCACCCAAGGAGCAGTTGGGGGTTAGGTGCTTTGCTCAATGTCACTTCACCAGGGGACTGAACCGTAATCTCTAATCACCCCACATTTTTTCAGAACATACTCTGCTTACATGCTTCCCCCTCCGCTCAGTGACATCTAGAGAACAGTAGAGCACCTTCACACAAATACACCCAGAGCTGACGGCAAGAAAACAGAACAAATACAAAACAAGAAGCAACTGCTCGTGTGAAGAGGCAAAGAGCACACAAACAGGGGCAAGACCCAAGGTGGAAAACAAGAAAAGAACCAAGCAGACTTCAAAGCGCTTCTAGTGTGCATTTACAGACCGAGGCGTCTGAGCTGTATGGAGCAGACAAAGCAGAGACAACACACACTGGCCTGAGTGGAGGGCAGCGTGCTGTGTTTGAAGTGCTGGAGTGTTCAGAGCATGAAAGCTGAGCTACCCTCGTGAGGAGCTAAGAGGACCTCAGTGTATCCTCGAGCTGCACCATGTGACCAGTTTCAACACCATGAGCTGAGGAAATGAAAACGCCAGCAGAATATCTACTTTGTATGAGCATATACACCAATCAACCAGAACATTAATATAAACTAGGGATAAACTAGACCAACAACAGTCCTGGTTGTGATGTTTAAACCAACATGTGGCCAATTTGTGTTCATAACAATCTCACACACACACACACACACACACACTGACCATAACAATAATCCATTTTAGCTCCACTGACTATATAGGTGCACTTACAGACTGTAGTCCATCTGTTACTCTGTATACTTTGTTCATCCTGTTGTTCAATGGTCAGGACCTCCACAGAGCAGCTATTACTTGTGGTGGATCATTCTCAGCACTGCAGTGACACTGATGTGGTGGTGGTGTGTTGAGTGGATGACACAGCACAGCAGAGCTGCTAGTTTTTACACACCTGTGTCCACTTGCTGTAAACCGTATTAGTCCTACTTGTAGATGCAGTAGCTTCAACACATCACGACCAGTAAAACACGTCAGGGTCGCCACAGTGCTGAGAATGATCCACCACAAATAAACTCTGTGGGGGTCCTGACAATGGTGAACGAAGTATACAGAGAAACAGATGGACTACAGTCTGTAATTGTAGAACTACAAAGTGCAGTGCAGCTAAAATGGACAATGAGTGCAGATACAATGTGGTTGTAGATCTGCAGATACAAGGATGTGGGCTTATTGCTGTGATCAGTGTGTGTGTGAATAGGAGGCTTCGATTGTTATAAACACATATTGGCCCCCTGTTGGTTTAAACATCACAACCAGGACTGTTGTTGATCTAGTTTATCCCTCAAATCTGAAGTGATACCAGAGTTTGGGAGCTCTGACAATCAACTGACACATTCTTTCTTCAGGTCAACAAGCACCAGCTCATCCAATCCTCTCTGGATATTGTATCTGTCTGTTTCTCTAATACTGCATAATGTATTGAATGTCTAATTCAACCTAAATTCCCAACAATTTGTCCTGTACAGCACCAGGCTCCGGTGTTTTCTTGTCAAATACAAATAATGAAGAAGAGAGAAGACATGCACAGGCATAATAAAAGCGTCCAGGTTGATTTGCATCCTCTAAAATGAATACAAAACAAGGGAGGGGCAAGGAACGAGGGGACCTATTAACCAGGCTTAGGACACACACACGCACACACACACACACACATAGTCTTCAACAACAAAAACAAATCAGAAACAATATTCCTGTTCCCCCTCAGCCATCAGTCAAGATGATGAATGTGAGGGGCTTAGCTGTGGACATAGATCTGCCAGGTTGTGCCTGGTCCCCTTGACATCGCATTTAATTATAACGCATGTCTAATTGAAAGCGGCCCCCGCTTCCCGGCCCAGAAAAAGAAAAAGAGGTGGGGCACGGCCAGCGCACACTCTGTCTCTCGCCCGTGGCAGGCCAGGGAAAGTTAATTAATTAGGAGGCCCCTCCTCCGTCCCTTTATCCTGACGTACTATCTGCTCGGCCTCAGCGAGCTGATGAGACGTACAGCCGCACGCTTTTCATCTCCGAGGGCGAGTGAGAAATAGACAGTATGTGTGCGAGAGAGAGAGTGAGAAATGAATGGCGGGACAAGAGTGCTATCAAATGAGCTGTTGAAGCAGCCGGTGAACGTGTCATTGAGTGTGACTGCTTCCTGAGTGAATTGTGATTTATCCACAGAGGGCAAGTCACACTAACTGTACAACTGTGGGTATGTGGATGCAATGTTAGCACGTCAGACCTCTACCTGTTTCTCAAACGCAGAGAAGGTTTATTTTAAACCATCATCTAAGCCATAAGGCCTGGTTCAGTCTTCCTACCCAAATCTGCTTTCTGACACATGTAGATGAAGTGGTGCCTACTTGGATTAATCATTAACAGCAATGGATGCAGCAGTCAGGAAAAATGCTTAAAAAGATCAAGAAAATGCAGATTCTGAACCATAAGCCCTGTTCATTTTTAACATTTTACAATCAATGTAGGTCCTGTCCTAGTCCACAAGTCCTAGAACCCAGTTAAACAAATGAGACAAAAATATTATACTTGGTCATTTATTTATTGAGGAAAACGATCCAATATGACATACAGTATGTGACCCCGCCAGGGAAAACCAGGTCAAAGTCATTCTTTTTTTTCAAAACAACTTTTTTGTGAATTTAAGTTTTGTTTTTGATCAAAATATGTACTACAATAGATATCTGAGACTGTTATCTTTCATTTACAGCAATAATACTGAGTGGCTAAGTTTTGTCACTAATGTGAGTAACACGATATTGACACAATATCTCAATAAGTTGCCCAGTGACTTTGGCCTGGTTTTCCCTGGCAGGGTCACATATTTGTGAGTGGCTAAAATATGTCTTGGAGAAGACGTTTCAGAGAACCAGGGGCAGAGCTAGGGGGTCGCTCATGGGGCTTAAGCCAAATCTGTCAAAAGACCCCCCAAAACATTTTAGATACTAAAGTTAATAAATAAATATAAAAAAATCTCTAAAATCAAATGTTAGATACAAAAAAATCTATTATCTACTAAAAAAATCTACTAAAGTATTATTAAAAAAATATATAAAACAGTAGTGGAAGTTGAAGGTCGTTTAGAAGGTTATTGCTGCTGGAGTTTTGAGAGACACTGGACTTGGCAACCCTGTCAGTTGTACTTCATCTCAGTAAGTACTTTTAACTTTTACATTCTGTTCTTTGAGCATCTTACAGTTTGATGCTCTAAGAACAGAATCTAAAAGTTAAAAGTACTACAAGCTGCTTTAGGAGCAGAGTAGCAGAATAAAAGTAAGCTCTATATAAATGGCAGAAGATTAAAAGATGCTCTGAAAGCAGGATGTGTATGAAGTTGTGAAAACGGAAGCTTGCTCGCTACCTGACATTAAGGTGCTATGAGAGTAGAGTAGAGCTCTGATTCCAGTGTTTCTTGCATTTGATAATCTTCATCTATTGCTAGACTAGTTAGGTTAGCTAGTTAGCACGTTACGGCTATTTTCAAGGAAATAACAGGCAGATAGTCAGCTATCTACCTTATTAGCCAACTCGCTCAACTGAGTAACTTTGGAAATGCAGGATGTGGGGCAGTTTAAAATATGGGAGGACAAATATGTGAGCTTGCTGTTGCAGCTTCACTTAACTCTTTATTTTACAGTTTGATCTTCCAGTCATGGACTAGTTGTCCTGCTTGCTTTCATAGCAATGACAGTTTGGTGCTGGATTCAACTTTGTCATGACCACGCCCCTTCATGTTCTGGTTGCCAGAACAATTCCATATAAATAAAATTCCAACGAGCTTTGTAACACTGATGTAGTAGTGGTATTTTAGTATGTGTTGTGCTGGTATGAGTGGATCAAACATCCTCAGATCTTCTCAGGAAGAATTTGGAAGTAAATTTTTGTAAAATGCAAGTGGAAGTGTAAAGTTAGAACCTCATCATTTGTTCCACTCTGGAGGGTGTTTCTAAAGATGTCAAGTCTTCATATGTCAGCATAAAAATAGACAAATTCTCTTTTCATACTAAATGTACTGTCAGAAAAAAATCTTGAAAGCTGGAAAATACCCACTTAACATTACTTTATTCTGATTTTAAAAAATATATATTTACTATAAAATTTACACACCACTGCTTTTTGACCATGATACTTTGAAGATCTACTGCAACATGCTGTATACTGGTTCTACACAGTAAACATTTGTTCAGTATACAGTAACAATGCTGTGAAAACTGCAGAAATGTGTTACACTGTGCTTCAACTAACTATAACAGATGGAGGAAGATTAGTAATGCAAATTTGTACTTTACCAATATTATTTAAGTTAGTCCACAAACAATGTTTGCCTCTTTTTAGGGGGCAGAAATTAAAATTTGTCAGCAATAATGATGTTTTACACATAGAATGTACTGATTTGCTTAGGAATTCTGTTTCCTCAGATGGCTTGACAAAAGAGTTAATATCACTGCTGTAAATGGGCAAATAAAAATAGGCAATCATGGTTCTAGATACTTGGACTAAACCATGGTTGTTTAAAATGTCTGGCTCCGCTCATGCCTTGGAAAGCAAGGAAACTGCACCTCATTCAAATCAAGGCCCACCTTTCACTAGAAACCCAGATAATAAAAGTGAAGAATTCTTATTCTGGACACATTATGAGAAGAACCAGTTCACTTGAGAAGACAGTTATGTTGGAACACTTGAAGGTAAAAGAGAAAGATGATCAGCTACAAGATGGATGTATACAATCAAAAGAATCATAAACAAGCCATTAACATTTCTACAGATGCATCTCAATCTAGACACTCTGAACGCTGAAACCAGACATTAATGTGTAATTGGTCACTCCCTACACAACAAAAACATCAACATCACATCAAAAGTGACAGTTGTGCTGGGATTCAAGCAGAGCATCAAGGATTCATGTTCAACACAGTGATGCATGACTCCAGGAATCTATGGTTGACTCCTTGACATGAATTAAATACTCAACTCCACTTAATCTGAACTAGTAGAGTAGTGAGATGGACAAAAAGGTATTAAGATAACCTGAGTCATATAACAACATGCATTATGACCACCACTGTAATACTTTTTGGAGGCACTCAATGTACAAACCGGATTCCAAAAAAGTTGGGACACTAAACAAATTGTGAATAAAAACTGAATGCAATGATGTGGAGATGGCAAATGTCAA
>BRDA01028819.1:0-26137 GCA_036984385.1 Crenuchus spilurus | reverse complement strand
ATATATATATATATATATATATATATATATATATATATATATATATATATATATATATATATATATAATAAGTATATAATACTTCCCAAAATACAAAAATAATAATAATAGTAATAAAATAAAATAATAATAATAATAATAAGAAGAAGAAAGAAATGTTCTAACACTGTAGGGTTCAAAATATTTTCAGTTCCTGTTCTTGTGAATTTTCACTGAAGTCTATATTTGCTGCTGAATTAATGTGGTCTTGGGTGACACCAGTTAGCTTTGTTGTGTATGGTTAGAAGAATAATCAATCAAGGTTTTTTTTTAAAATTAAACTAATCCTAAAAATGAGTAAATGATTACGTTCTGACCGGACATGGAATTACTTGTGCAGGTCCTTCTCCATTTTGGTGGGATTGCTGTAGTCGACATGGGTGTTTGATAATAGCTGTAGATCGAAAGTCTTTTTTCCATTGTCTTCATAATGTATTCACTGTGAACTGAATAAATGAGGCAGCCTTTAATCACACTGTATATCCACATACAATAGCAGGATGTATGACTGCAGCCTATACACTCCTGATCAAAATCTTAAGACCAGTTAAAAAATTGTATGAATTTGCATTTTGCACTATTGGATCTTAAGAAGGTTCTAAGTAGATCTTCACGATGCTAAAAGAAGAAATCTCTGCAAGAGACAAAAATCTTTGAGCAGGGAATTTATTGAAAACAACAATTTAACTGAAATAGGCTGTTCATCAGCTGATCAAAAGTTTAAGACTATAGATAAATAAAACCCCAAAAACCCCCTCAAAACAGAAATCAAAGTGTCAAAAAAGGACTCAGTAATGAGCAGCTCCACCATTCTTGTTGATCACTTCAAACAATCATTTAGGCATGCTTGATGCAAGTGTTTTCAGGAGGTTAGTGGGAACGTTGCTCCAAGTGTTGAAGATGGCTTCACAAAGCCATACACTGTCTGGAACTGATGTCCATTTTTGTAAACTTCCCTTGCCATCCATCCCCAAATGTTCTCAATCGGATTTAGATCAGGGGAACACGCAGGATGTTCCAAAAGAGTGATGTTATTCTCCTGGAAGAAGTCCTATGTCAGGTGGGCATTGTGAACTGCAGCATTGTTCTGTTGAAAAACCCAGTCATTACCACACAGACGAGGGCCCTCATTCATGACGGATGCCCGCTGCAACATCTCCACATAGCTGTTTGATACCCCTACACAACCAGAAGCTCCATTGTTCCATTGAAGGAAAAAGCACCCCAAATCATGATGTGCCCCCCACTGTGCCATGTAGAAAACATCTCAGGTGGGATCTCCTCGTCATGCCAGTAACATTGAAAGCCATCAGGACCGTCAAGGTTAAGTTTTTTCTCATCAGAGAATACAACTTTCTTCTACCTTTCAATGTCCCATGTTTGGTGCTTCCTTGCCAAGTCCAAATGGGTAATTTTGTGGCATTGAAGAAGACGTGGCCTTTGAAGATGTTTTTTGTTTCTGAAGCCTTTCCCTCACAGATGCCGTCTCACGGTTATTGAGCTTCAGTCAGCACCAGTAATGGCCTTAATTTGGGTAGAGGATTGTCAGATGCCTTGACGGACAGCCAATCAGTTCCTGTGGCTCAGCGCTGGTGAAATATTTTTGGGTCTACCACTTGACTTGATGAAATTCAGGCATGGTCCTCTTCCTAAACTGTAATTGTTTTTTTAACTTTTAACATTTAAAATGGGAGCCTTCTTTCATTTTAAAAACTGCTACAGAAAACAGATGTTTTATATTAATAACTGTTTGACTATAACTCCCCATTTCCTTAAAGATTTTTTTCATCTACATGTTGCTTTTTGAGTTCCAGGGAAACTGATATGGAGTGAGTTCCACATTACCTGCTTTGACAGCTTCTACTCGCAAAGTTTTTAAAACAGCCAGCAGAAGCTACTGTACAAATACCACTGCTCCACTGAGAGTGTGCTGACATACTACATCTCTTCATGGTATGCTAGTTGTTCAGTGTCACACAGAAGGCCATCAGCTACTCACTGGAGGATTTACTGAATATTTACCCTGAGTATAACCTGTTTGATGTGCTGCCATCTGGTCAATGCTTCAGGTCCATTGTATCAGTGATTTCTATATTATGTCATATAACTAACTAAGCCTATATTCACAGTTAATGCCCATTAGCTTTGATTCCAAGCCACCTGACCACCATGTTGGTGGACTGTGGAGGAAACTGTGGGAGAAATAAAAGGAAATCCACACATGCAAAACATGGAAAACTACAGACAAAAAGTGGGCTTTTGGTTAAGGAACCAGTCTTGACTGGTTCCTAGTTTGTTCCCCTTAACTGGCAAGGCAATTAACCATCAACTCACTGCCCTCTAGTTCATTCTAACCTGTCAGTATTCTGGTTCATTCTAACAAAGTTTGATGGGGTTCAGCTCAGGGTTCTGTACAGGTTCACCCTCCCAATTATTAAATATTATTTCATTTAATATTTAAAGAAAATTTCAGTTTTTAGTTTTTTAGCAATTTAGGGCTATTAATGATGTAAATAACATAACATTGTGATTTCAAACAGCTAATGTCAGTACTGACTGTAATCCTGATTTGGTACAAAAGCCTTTGGGCAGAGGAGTTCCAGTTTGTAAAAAAATGCATAAAAAATATTGAACTACTACTAAATGCTCCTCAAAAAAGATTGGAAGTGAGTTGAACATTTCATCCTCTACATTGCATAATATTAAATGATTTAAGGAATCTGGTGAAATTTCACTGCATAAAAGGCATGGGCATGAGCTTAAGCTGAATTCCCGTGATCGCCAATCCCTCAGATGGCACTGCATCAAGACCCGTCATTCATCAACAGCTGATATAACCACACAGGTAAGGGATTACTTTGGCAAACCTTAGTCAAGTACTATGATACAGAGCTACATTAATAAAAGAGCCATCTTGAATGGTCCATCACAGAATTGTGCATTGTGGTTAGAAGATTCAGTATTCCAGATCTTTAGTGGAAGAAATGGATGCTGTGTTCTCCAGATCAAAAACAAAAAGGACCATTCAAACAGTAAGCAACATGTCCAGTATCTATACATGCTTCACACTGTGCTAAATGTGCACCAATATCATGTGAGCTTTGTACTACCAAGTGTTACAAAAAACAAGTGACCCTTTGCCTTACCTTCAACTTTGCTGTTCCCAGGTATCACGACTACCTCATTTACGCTGCACCCATTGCTGCCACAATTGTGGCAGGGGTTTTCCGCATCACAGCCTCGTCCTCTCAAAACTGTCAAACTGGTTTTGGTCATGGACACTACAACAAGTTCCTTGTCTTCCACATCACTCTCATACTCATCCTCACATTCAATTTCATTGTCTTCTTCTTCCAGACACTCCTCTCTAACCATCATCTTCTGGAAGTGCAAGGTAATGTCTTCCTTTTTCAGAGATGTGAAGGTGTCAGGCTCCAGGTTTAGGTCTTCTCTTCTGATGCCTGCTTGGTGTATAGTCTGTGAAGATAAAAGTCAAAAGCATACCTACATTTAAATATTATCAAGTGTAATTTGCAGTGTTTTGCTATTAGAAAAATAAACTAAAAAAATAAAGGCTACACTATGTCAATACTTTCAGCTCATATAAGGGCAAATTGTTTAAGGCTTAAAAAATGTGTCTTTGTAATTGGACTGTGAAAAGAGACTAACTATGCAAGTGTACAATCTTAGTCCTGTCACTTGTTTCACTTCTGTTTTGATTGTGTTTATATGCGTGACTAATTTTGTGGTTGCTTGTACATAGAAAAAATGTCTGAACAAATGAGCTGTAAATGGCATATAATTTCAGCCGCCTGAGTACCATACTGCAAAATTTCAGTTACTCAAGTGACTGTCTGAGACTTGTTAGTTACTCAAATGACTGTATGAAGCATATCAGTTACTCAAGTGACTGTCTGAGGTTTGTTAGTTACTCAAATGACTGTCTGAAGCATATCAGTTACTCCACTGACTGTCTGAGACTTGGTAGTTACTCAAATGACTGTCTGAAGCATATCAGTTACTCCACTGACTGTATGAGACGTTAGTTACTCAAATGACTGTCTGAAGCATATCAGTTAGTTACTCAAATGACTGTCTGAAGCATATCAGTTACTCCACTGACTGTCTGAGGCTTGTTAGTTACTCAAATGACTGTCTGAAGAATATCAGTTACTCCACTGACTGTCTGAGACTTGTTAGTTACTCAAATGACTGTCTGAAGCATATCAGTTACTCCACTGACTGTATGAGATGTTAGTTACTCAAATGACTGTCTGAAGCATATCATTTACTTGAGTGACAAAGACGTTAGTTACCCAAATGAATGAAGTATGTCAGTAAATTAACTGTCTGGAATGTTAGTTACTCAAATGACCGTTTGAAGCTTATCAATTAGTTGAGGGACTAAATCATCCTAGTCACTTAAATTACTGTCTGAAATGTTTGTTACCAAAGTGATTTTCTGAAGTATGTCAGTTACATGAATGTTTGAATCCTGTTATTTAAACAAGTGACTGTCTAATACATATCAGAAACCAAGGGTCTGTCTGAAGTATATCAAAGTGTCAATTCCCTGAGTGACTGAAATATTCCATTTGTGTGTGTCTAAAACTACTTACCAGGCTTAAATGTTCTGAACTCAGCAACCTGACAAACTTTTGGGGGGGTATATTCTGAGCATCCATGTTTTTTATCTTCATGATTTTGTCTCCCTGTCTGCAGAATGAAAGAAGTGGATATATCAGAAAGTTACAGTATTATAATAACTGAATTTTACATGAAATATTATTACAGCACAGTATAAACTGGGGATATTGCACACTGTCTGTAAAAGTTTGGGATCAATTAGTTTTTCAAAATTTGTCAGTTTCCAATAATTTAAGATGAAAACTATAAAGTTATTAGGATGCTGTTATTTTTCTTTGATGTAAACATTCCTTTACCACATAAACCACCTTTAAATCTGAATATCAACAAAATACAAACAATATGTGGCTTATATCCTGAATAATGTGTTATATCACAATCTTTATCTCTAAAAATACACTGCTTTTAAATCTTTATGCCATACTGAAGTAAATTAGACGAATGTGATTACAATTTAAATATTTGAATTGTTTTACATCCATAGCTGTAACACACGCTCTCATGCTTGTGTTTGTGTCCATGTGCTACTTGTGCACGTTTTTGTCTCGCCTCTAGTCACATCATGTCTCGTCCTGTCTCATTGTTAACACTTGTGCCTTGTTATATGCCTGCTGTCTTGTATTTGTCTGATCAGTGTGTCCTATAAAGCCTTCACTCTGTTTCAGTCCTAGTCCATCATTGTACTTTCACATGTGTGTTGTCAAACTTGTGTCTGTCTTCAGGTCTGTGTATGTTTGGTGTTGGAATACACTTGTGTTTGTGTGAACCGAGATGCATCCTGGCTCATCCCTTCTCCATGCTATCTGACAATATGCACTTTAAACAGCAGTGAGAATAAATTAATATATTGTACAGAAACAATTGAGACATTTCCCCAAACATTTTGACAGACAGACACTCTTGTATTGTGCAGACCCGCTGAATACAGAGAACAAGTTCACTGTGTATTAAACTAACCAGGGTTACTTTCAGCCCAATAACAAAGTGTCATTTTAAATGTAATTTAAAAAACGTAATCATTAAATAGAAATTGTGCTTCTTTGTTATATTGCACAAGCATTGCAACTATGGCAGCTAAGAAGGCCATTTCATTTAATGTTGCATTGGACTGGTTTGTGTGGTTTTTAATACAGCAGGTTTGCATACACAACACTGCTGATTGGCTACAACTCTGACACACCCATCAAATGAGAGAGAGTGTACTGCAAAGCATGTTTTGTTTAACATCATCTCTATGAAACTCAATCCAGAAAAAAATAGCAAAACAATGCACAATGTTTACTTCCTCCTGGTATTAGGTGGCAATGAACTGATGGTAATATTGAGAATTATACCTCAACACTTAAAGCTGCTAAATAAAGTGTACTATGAGCTGCAGCTGAAAGGAGCCACTTGTCCCAGCCACCCTAAACCACCTGGCCAGTCTGAATGTTGTGTAAGAAGTGTATGTCCAGTTTGCAGCCTTTCTTACTTGGCAAAAGGTTTCTCAGTCCTAACATTCCCCACTTCATAGTGATGCTTCCCATCAACCACTGTGTGAAGCACAAGAACTGCACCACAAATAGTATCATCCTAGGAACCAGCACAAACATAAAAGTCAGTAATACCAAAGAGATATTCTCATTGTTTGAAAAAACAAGCCATTTGACATCATGTTGATCAGATTTGAAGGTACTGGCTTAGATGCAGGAACTTTACAAGTCTCATTTTAATACTTTTCAGTTCCAAATATTACAACAATGAAAAAATTTATTATTTAATGTAGCTTTTAATAATTCTTAATTTTACAAAGACATTAATATGATGCAAGGCCTTTTGCAATCAATCAGACATTAGTTGATTAGTTCTAGTGAACAGGCTCTGGCTAGTCAAATAAACAAAAGGGGCTGTACCTGCTCCATGTTGCTCTCCTGGCAGATTCTAACAATTCTGGTAAATCTTCCTCATAATATAGGGCAAGGAAGTGGGCAGGACATAACTAAATATATTCATAGGTGACCTCATCTTGTCTGAGCCTTTCTGTAGAAAAGAGGAAGTGGCCGAGAGTGGAACTAGCAGCTATGCCACCAACAGCAGGAACAATGTATTTCTGTCTGTTAAAAGGGAAACTACACTCTGAGTGAGAGTATATTCACAAATAATGAATGGAAAAGGGACATCAAAATGAGGATATACAACATCTTTCAGGCCAATGTCACAAAAGATTTATTGAATTGTTATTACATGCAGTTCATCTTTTTACTCTTCCTTCATTTCAAATTACTATTACACCTGCAACACCCCCATACCCCACCCCACCCCGATCAGGTTCTATGAGCTACACAGTCTCATTAAAAGCAACAGAATATACAAAACAGCAGTATGTTTCTAGTAAATGGGCATAAAACATGATGAATGTATACTAGTCAAAATAGTTTATAACCTACTTTCATTATGAGTTCTTGGGGTGTAAAGGAACAGTTCTTGTTGCCAAGAACAGCGCAAAGGGCACAGGAAATCTACCCACATTAACTAAAACCACAGCTCTATAAGAAAGTGCTAATACTTGGATGAAAGCATGATGCGTGGCATTCAGAAGAACAAACAGACTCCCATTTTGAGTTGTGACCTTGTAGAGCTTTTTCTAAACTAACAGACCATTTAGATTTATGGTACCAAATCAGTGAGGATGACTTATCAGCACAGAATTATGTTGTTCACAGGTTTAGTGTTTCTAAAAATAGGCCTCAGAGTGACTGTGAGTGAAGAACATCAACTTCTTTTTTTGTCTCTAATATTGAAATGCACATTTTAAAGGTGTGATGTCTGCAGACTGATGTCACTTGTCCACTTCAAGTGTGCTAAGCTCACTAAAAAGGTGCTGAAATGTGGGTCTCTCTTCTGGAAGCTGTGAAAAAAAGAACATGCATATGAGGAATGTCCTGCCAACATTTTCAGAGTGTCTTTGTAACTATTGTTCAGAGGAGAACAAAAAAGAGAGGGAAAATATAATATATACTAATTATAATTATATTATAATGTAATATAATAATACATTGTGGCTTGTAAAGGTTTGGGTACCCCTGGTGAAAATTTCTCTTACTGTGAGAAGAAGATGAACTAATCTGCAAAAGTTAAAGATGAGACATTCGGTAACACTTTACAATACGGTTCATTAATTAATGTGTAATTACTTACAAATTGAGGACAAAGTAGTCAGTTACTAAGTCACAGTTCTTCATAAATCACTATTCACTATTATAAACTATTATGTTTATTCAAGCATAATGAATTAGTAACCAGTGTTACTGCTGTGGTAACTAGAGGTTTAACAGCTTATTAAATAATGGGTAAGTACTAATTATTCTGCTAAAATGTTAACCTCTCATTTCTGCATTAAAAAACTAATCAATATAATAAACTGCAGTGCTAGATACTACTCTAACTGTTCATGCATCATTGTGGTAAGTACAGGTTTAAGGTTTCCTAAAGTAATTATTAAGTATGTAGACAAAAATTAATGGTTACTATTTCCTGTACAGTGCAAAAAGTGTTGAGGAGGTTGATACAGCTTGGGTCAAAACTTTATTTACAAAACCAAGAACTTGACTATGAACAAAAGCTGTGAAACTTAAACTAAATATATGGCTGTGGTAATTTGACAAGACAAGACCATGATGACAAACTGTATGACAATACAATGACAGATGAGAACTGTGACACACGAGGGAAACTTTAAACCAAACGTAATCAGAACAGAGATGAGGGACCAAGGCTGTGGAATCATGAGACAAGACGAGAGGGCATGACGTGGGCGGAGATGACAGAATGTAAACAAAGAGCCTGTGGACAGGACTGAGCCTGGGCTGTGGTGGGAGGTTTCACATATGGATGTGTATTTTGGACCTAATAATTACAATTAATTGCCATTTCTTACAAGTGCTTCTCATCAGTTTGTTTATTGTTGCTTCACCACCAGCTCATTTTACTGTCAAAGTAAAAAACAAGCATGGTAGAATAATAGCACAGCAAAGTTGAGAATGATAAATATATATTATTATCTACTTAATATTTTTTTAAGAAAACTTTAAACATGTACTTTCTACAACAATTCATAAAAATATTATTACATTTCAGTAGCACTGCAGTAAACTTTTTATTGAACTTAATTGATTTAATAAAATCAAAGTTTATTAGTTGATTAACTGGCACTTAACCAATAATTAATAAGCCATTAAACCTCTAGTTACCACAGTGGTTGAACACTGATTACTAATCCATTATGCTTGATTCATCATAATAGTTTATAGTAGTGAATATTAACTAATAAAGAACTATGATGGTAATAACTCACTGTTATGTGCTTAGTTAATAAGTAATTAAGCATTAATTAATTAATCTTATTGTAAAGTGTAACTAAACATTCTATATTTTAAACAAGCACCACAAACACCTTTCTTTAGAGCTTTCAGAAAATAATATTTATCAGAGATGTTACATGACGAGGAGGCTGTTCATGGTTAAAATATGTATGGGAACAATTGGCTAATTAGTAAAGGTGTGAAATGTTAAGCCTATCCTAGTCTTTCATTGACACATGCAGAGATTAGCATTTATATTGTCCTATACAAGGTGCAAACAATAGAAATGGCAATAAAGAAGAGAGATTTTCCATTATTTTTACTTGACCCCAAGAATATAGGTAAGTTATGTATTTTTGACATATTACACCAGTGATTCTAAATAAGCATTTTAAATGTTAATGTCTCTATCAGTTGGGGAGATTTAAGCCTCTTTCCATTTAAAGAGATAGGTGTTTGGTCTTGTGACCACTGAACAGTCAACAGACTTGCCTTACAATGACTTTGACCAAAAAATGACCATGTTCAACCAATCAGCAGCCATGGGCTCCCCTAAGAAGCGATGTAACATTTTAAAAATGAAAACAATACAGTAGATAGATAGATATATATATATACTTTATTAATCTCTTGCGGGAAATTCATGATGCCAACAACACTGGAGAACACTATAAGAAGATAGAACAGCATTTCATTTGGCTGTTTCCTCACATTGTAATGTAATTAAGAGATGGGTGTGTGGCGTGGCCCTGGGCAGGGGCATGGTCATTCTGAGCAAGTGCATAGTTTAGCTAAGAGAGAACCCAGAGATGCTAATTTGAGCAACCCAAAAGTGCCTTATTTACCCATAAAAAACACAGCTATAAACTCCGTCGAAAAGCACCCCATAATCAACATAAACAAATATGCCAATGAGCAGGATTTGCTAATATTTACTTAACTCCAACTCCTTTTGGGAGACTCCTTTGCTTTAGGGCTTTTAGCCCCGTGAGCTCTACACAGCAGGTGTCAGCTGATGCATGTGCCTAGCTCAGACTCTCTCTTCTGAGTGAGAATGCATGCCTTTTTATGCTGCTCCTCTATCTTCATCTCTAACCAGCCCCATGTGTAATGAGTTAGAGGGGGAGCTCCAGGTCCAGGACAGAGGTGGGTCCAATGCCCCGACCTGCTCATCATCACAGGCAATAAACTGTCTGGACAAAAAAGACAACTTTCATAGAGAAGTGCTTTTAGAATTGTTAGAAAGGTTCTGTTTGACTACAAATGTGTAGTGGCACACTGTTCTCCTTTATAAATATGTCCTTCATGCAACAGTAATTAGAAGGAAACCTTTCTTGTGCCCTCACCACAGTGTAACATCTAAACATTCCTGAAACATTTGGGAAACACATCCTTTAAGCTGAGGACTTTAGAATAGAACTTGTTGGCTGCAAAGAGTGATGAAGTTTCAATGACAAACTTAAACATGGGGGTGCATCAATCATGATTTGGGCAATGTTTAAATATGCTTGTCAGTACGCTGTGTTATTATTAAAGTCAAGTTTATTTGGACCAAGCCGTGTCACACCATCTCTGAAAAAGTGTCATAATGGACTACCTCAAGATTTTGACACTGAAGTCCCTCAAAGTCCCCTGACCCAAACATAACAGAAAATCTGTGGATAGACCTCAAAAGAGAAGTTCAGATAAGTCAGCCTGAATGTATGAAAATCCCTCCAACAAGAATGCAGAGTTCTTTGGGAACTTTTGCTTTTTTGTTATTTTGAACTGTAAAAGATATAAATAAACAGTAATCTTGTGTAAAATATGTCATCTTTATACATTTTGTAAATCAGGACTTTTACACTTTTTACTATTCTCAGTAACTAATAACATAGAGATTTTGACCAGGGGTGCCAGAATTTTGACCAGGGGTGCTCAAATTTTGGCCGTGGGTATCAGAATTTTGACCAGGGGTGGCCAAATTTTGACCAAGGGTGCCCAAATTTTTGCATGCCATTGTATATGAAGGAATGCTCTGCTTCAAAAGGTCTAAACCTTATATTAAAGGTTGTGTGTCAGAGACAGAGAGAGAAAGAGGGAGAAATAGAGAGATCTGGGTTTCTACCTCATTCCAGCAAGCTTTCATAACTTGGTAGATCTGATCTGTGGCCAGCTGTGGTCTATAGAGGCGGTGACCCTGCATCACTCTCTCTGCAGCACGTGCATTGTCATAGTGCTCATAGGGCTGCTTACCCAAACTGTACACCTCCCACATCAGCACACCTAAAAAAAGACATCAACATCCTTCTTATAGTCATTATATATATATATATAGAGTCATTATAATCATTGCCATTAGCATATTTATGACTAAAGTTGCTGTAATTGTGAAATTTATCATCTTTTCTGGTACAGTTGGACTTCTTTCAGCCTAAGTAGAAATGAATCATCACTTGTCTCACAATGAATCACCAAATTCACCCCTGAAGGGAGCATTTGACATGATTTGAACCCAGAGGCAGGAAGCTTTGCTTTGAGAAGTTAGATTATAATGTTAGCTTGACCTCAACATCACCTCAACAGGTGACATTAAAGAGAACCAGTTACTGGCTTAGAAAAAAAGAGAAGCTATAAAGCAAACTGATGAAAGTAAAACCACAGAGATGTTTGTATGTCTGTGTAAATGCCAGCAAGTTTATTTGAATGCATGAACTAGATTTTTAAGCCAAAGATGTAGATTATGCCTTTTTGATACCAGGACAGGTGAAAAAAGGTAAAATGTAATGAGGTAAATGGAACAAACCAAAAGCCCACATGTCAGACTTGCTGCTAAATTTGGTGTAGTTCAGAACCTCAGGTGCTGACCACTTCACAGGGAATTTGGTACCTGCTGAACTGGTATACTGGTCATCCAATACATATCTGCAAATAGGGAGTAAACACATAAATAAACATGAACATAAATAGACATGTTTACAACTGTATACCCAGATATTCACTTAAACTGGTAGAACTGGCTTATTTATAATAGCCATATTGAATGTGTAAACATTTTAAACACTTACATTTTAAGACAGGAAGCTCCCCAGTTCAGGAGTCTCCAGGGCTAGTGCACCCTTAACATCTTTGTTTCCTTATCATTATTGTCATAATTTGCAGTCTATCATTCCGTTCACCACCCCATCAAGATTTTTGTTTTAAATGAATATTAAAAACTGTATCATAAACTGTGTGTGTAATAATAACAGTACAAACCCAATTATAAAATAAAAGTAAAATGCAATGATTTGCAAATCTCACACACCCATACTTTATTCACAATAGAACATAGAACAGATTTTGAAAGTGAGTCATTTAACAATTTCATATATTTTTTTAAACTCATTTAGCAACACATCTCAAAAACGTTGGGACAGGGACATGAGTACCATAGTGTAGCATCGCCTCTTATTTTACCATAGTCTGTAAACATCTGGGAAGTGAGGAGAACAATTGCTGGGAAAGGCATGTTGCCACATTGTTGTCTGATGTAACATTCTAGCTGCTCAACAGCCCTGGGTCTTCTTTGCTGGAATTTACAGTTCATGATACTCCAAATGTGGTCTGAACAGCAGGCAGCTTTAAGTACAGCTTTAACTTGTATTCATGGATTGATTTCTGGAATTGATTTCTGGGCATAAGCCCACACAGTGATTTCCAGAACAAAAGTTTTTAATACAGTACCCTCCAAGCAACTAAAGTTCATGAGCATCCAGTATTAACTGTCAGCCTTGTCCTTTGTGTACAGGAATTAATCCAGATTCTCTGAAGCATTTGATGATATCATGGACTGTAGATTGTTGGACATTCAAAGTCTTAACAATTTTATGTCGAGGATCATTTTTCTGAAACTCTTCCACAGGTTTTTTTCGTGAACTTCTCCCCATCTTTGCTTCTGAGAGACTCTGCCTCTCTAAAACACTCTTTTTATACTCATTTGACTTTGTTGAAAATTGCTCCTCCAGCTGTTTTTTTTAAATTGTTACTGTTTTCCAGCCTGTTGTTGCCCATCCCAACTTTTTTGAGATGTGTTACCGCCATTAGGTTTTAAATTAGTTCTAATTTTTTTAATGAAATGGTAAAATGCATTACTTTCAACATTTGATAAGTGTTTTCTGTTCTATTGTGAATAATATATGGGTCTACAAGGTTTGAAAATCATTGTATTTTTTTTACATTTATGTATTTTACACAGTGTCTGTGAGTGGTGTAGGTTGTAGCGGGATCAGACGCCCGTCCAAGTATATTGGGGTTTTATTTAGGCTCCAAAACAGAGTGAAACAAGCAGGGAAATGGCAAACTGTCGACAAACCTTTAGACCAATTAAGACTATTCTTTGACCGGATGCAGAACTCAAGACACAAGGACTACATTTACACAAACTAATTATAGACTGAAACATTGTGCAGGGCTGAGAAACCACTGACAGGTGAACATGATAAGGTGGGTGTGACAGAGGTGGACACGGGGAAAACACAAGAACATACAGAGCAAAGGTAAACAAATACGTGGACAAGGAGACATGACGTAATCATGACAGCATCCCAATTTTTTAAAATTTGAGTTTGTAACCTATGTAGTGTGTATGTGTGTTACCTCGCCATTCCAAAGTCAGACACCTTCACAGTAAGATCTTTATCCACCAAACAGTTCCTTGCAGCCTGTGTGATGACAGGAAAGGTGTTATTACTTACTTATAGCATTGAATATAGCATACAATTCATATGTCTCTAATATAAGCTCTACAGATAAACATTGAAAATAATGTTTTAATGAAAACAAAATAACTATAGAAACACAGAGTTTGAGCTCCCTCCAAAGATTTTCTGTAGGGTTTAGGTCTGGAGACTGGCTACGCCACTCCAGAACCTTGATATGCTTCTTACAGAGCCACTCCTTGGTTATCCTGGCTATGTGCTTTGGGTCATTGTCATGTTGGAAGACCCAGCCATGACCCATCTTCAATGCTCTAACTGAGGGAAGGAGGTTGTTCCCCAAAATCTTGCAATACATGGCCCCGGTCATCTTCTCCTTAATACGGTGCAGTCGTCCTGTCCCATGTGCAGAAAATCACCCCAAAACATGATGCTTCCACCCCCATTCTTCACAGTAGGGATGGTGTTTTAGGGATGGTACTCATCATTCTTCGTCCTCCAAACACGGCGAGTGGAATTAAGACCAAAAAGTTCTATTTTGGTCTCATCCGACCACAGCACTTTCTCCCATGACTCCTCTTGATCATCCAAATGGTCATGGGCAAACTTAAGACAGGCCTGAATGTGTGTTGATTTAAGCAGGGGAACCTTCCTTGCCATGCATGACTTTAAACCATGACGTCTTAGTGTATTAGCCACAGTAACCTTGGAAATTCTCTTCAGGTCATTTACCAGCTCCTCCCATGTAGTTCTGGGCTGATTCCTCACCTTTCTTAGGATCATTGATGCACCATGAGGTGAGATCTTGCATGGAGCCCCAGTCAGAGGGAGATTGACAGTCATGTTTAGCTTCTTCCATTTTCTAATAATTGCTCCAACAGTTGATCTTTTTTCACCAAGCTGCATAGCAATTACCCCGTAGTACTTTTCAGCCTTGAGAAGGTTTACAATCTTGTCTCTGGTGTCTTTGGACAGAACTTTGGTCTTAGCCATGTTAGTAGTTGGGAGTCTTACTGATTGTGTGGGGTGGGCAGGTGTCTTTATGCAGCTATCGACCTCAAATAGGTGCTTCTAATTTAGAATAATAAGTGGAGTGGAGGTGGACTTTTTAGAGGTAGACTAACATGTCTTTGAGGGCCAGAGTGTTTGCTGATTGGCAAGTGTTCAAATGCTTATTTGCAGCAGTAACACACAAATAAATTATTTAAAAAACATACATTGTGATTTCTGGATTTTTTCTTTTAGATTATGTCTTTCACAGTGGACATGCACCTAAGATGAAAATTTCAGACTCCTCCATGATTTCTAAGTGGGAGAACTTGCAAATTCGCAGGGTGTTCAAATACTTATTTTCCTCACTGTATGTTTCAGGGAGACTGTTACTCCTAAACAGCATAACCCACAATTAGAAATCAGTGTCAAGAAATCTTGAATCTCTATTACAGAGTTTAACATCATTTAGTTGGTGGTTAGAATTTTTTGATGCCTTAAACATATTTTCACAGACCACCTCCTAGTCTAAAGAGCCAGAATGTAGTACCAAATCCCATCCATACACCTACCCACCCACCCATCCATCCACCAAACCATACAATCCAAATATCCATCCAATGACCCACCCATCCATCCATCCATCCACCAAACCATACAATCCATCCATCCATCCATCCATCCATCCACCTATCCCTCCACTAAACCATACAATCCATCCACCCATCCCTCCACCAAACCATACAATCCATCCATCCATCCAATGACCCACCCATCCAGCCATCCATCCACCAAATCATCCATCCATCCAATGACCCACCCATCCATCAAACCATCCATCCATCCATCCATCCACCCCTTGCTCCACCCATCCATCCATCCACCGCTTGCTCCACTCATCCATCCACCCTTCACTCCACCCATTCACCACCCACCCCTGGCTCCACCCATCCATTCATCCCCCAAACCATTCAGCCATCCACCCATCCAACCACCAAACCATCCATCCATCCATCCACCAAACCATTCATCCATCCACCCCCATCCACCAAACCATTAATCATCCATCCACCCACCCATCCACCCCTTGCTTCACCCATCCATCCACCCACACCTTGCTCCACCCATTCATCCATCCATCCATCCACCCCTCACTACACCCACCCATCTATCCATCCATCCAGCCATCTATCCATCCATCCACCCATCCATCCATACATCCATTCATCCACACATCCACCCACCTGTCCTTCCATCCATTCATTATACTTTAATAATCCTATGAATATATGCTGTAAAGTCGAATTGGCTACTTCTGGCTACATCATCCAGACTATGAGTGAACACATAAAGAATCATGTAGTAAAAAGTGTTAAACAAACTGTGACAAGGCACAGCTGTTAACTGAAAGCCATTCCAGGTGAGTACCTCATAAAGCTGATTGAGAAAATGCCAAGAAAGCTGGCATCTAAGCAAGATGTGCCTACTTTGAAGAATGTAAAATATAAAACATTCTGGTTTGTTTAACATTTGTTTGTTTACTAAATAATTACATATGTATTTCTTCATAGTTTGAATGACTTTAGTATTAATCTACAATGCAGAACATTTTTAAATAATGGAGAACCACTGAATGTCCAGAAGGTGTGTCCAAACTTATGACTGGTACTGTATGTCCAAAGGTTTGTGAATACCCCTTCTAATGAATGCATTCAGCCTCTTTAAGTTACACGCATTGCTGACACAAAGCATGTCTAGTCCCTGTAGAGAAGTGCTACTAATAGAATAGGATTTTATGAGCACATAAATATTAACTTATTAGCATCACGCCTAATGCCAGGTGTGGGATAGATGGGTTTAGAGCCCCCTGGCTTTGAGCTGTGAAGTAGTGGAACTGTGTTCACTGGAATAATGCAGCTCTATCCAATACTTTTGGGATGAGCTGTGGAGAAGGTGGGGTGGTGATCATCCTACATCCTGACCTCACTACATCCTAACCTCTCACTAATGTCTTATTGCAATTAAATCTTCACAGCAGAGCTCCAAAGTAGTAGAAAGCCCTTCATGGACAGAAGAGACACTCCAAAAAAGCAGGATAAACTTTAGCACAACATTGTGCTATCAACTTATGATAACAATTCATTGGAGCCTTGCTGCATGTTATGTCTAAAGTGGAACATCACAATGAAGAAACAAAAATCTGCATATCTGCATGTTTTTATGTGCATGTGCTGGTATGAGCGCTCTTACTAGATCTCTGTGAATGAACTGTTGGTTCTCAAGGTAGACCATAGCCTCACACACGTTCAGGCACATGTTATGGAGCTGTATGGTCTGCAGTTCTTTTCCATGACTCCTCAGGTAGTCCAGAAGACAGCCATTACTCATGAACTCGGTCACGATGTAGATAGGAAAGCACTCAGTACACACACCATGGAGCCTCACAAGTTTAGGATGCCTGAGTTTCCTTTGACAGCACACAAGAGCACATGTACAAAAGCATATGTGTGCATGTTGACACACAAACACAGAAAAACATTACTATGATGAAAATGTCAAAATTACATACATATACATCTATATGCTTTTATATTTGCAGTTAAAATTATTAGAAATGATTCTGTTTATCTGCATTATTCATCCAACAGAACTTAAATTTGACCAATATAGTGCTAAATAAAAAAATTAGAATACCATGAAAAAGTTAAAGTTAAACTATTATTTTTTTATTTCCTTTATACAAAGTATATAAAGTGAAATTTCAAGACTTTTTAATGTTGATCTATAATGTTATATATCTATATTTAATGTATATCTATAATGTTGGTTTATAACAGAAATCTTTTTAATAGTATTTAATTTTGAGTTTCAGTAGTTTACTATGCCAACACTATCAACATTAAAACAAAAATGTCACTTTATGAGTAATGAAAATAAAATAGATTATTTTTGTATTAAACTACAAACACAAATTAGCCTTTTTACAATATTCAGATTTTTGGAAATTAATAGTAAGAATGCATTTGAACCATAATATACCATTTTACACAGACTACATGAGTGAAGATTTTAAGAAGAGATACAAAAAGGGGTCATAATAAGAACCGTGACTCAGTGTAATTCTTCTGAACTTAACCACACTAGTTCTCGTAAGTACACAAACACACATACTACCACAGACCCCAATGTTATTTAAGTCAGCCAAAGCAGAATGAGGAAATGGGAGAGGAAGTGGAACAGTGTCAGAACAGTACATCATGATCTGGGCCTCCTCTATGAAGTCATCAGACGACATACAGCCTTCTTTCACCATTTTAATGGCCACTTCGTACTGGCCCTTCCACAAGCCTAGCTGGACCACTCCAAACTGCCCGCTGCCCAACACCTTCATCAGTTTCATGTCCTCACGACACAGCTCCCACTCACCTGAACAGAACCACAGCACATATGTAACGTCTCATTTAGTTACTTACATTTCCTTAGTTTCAGTGCTTTGACCTTTGGGAAAACAGTCTCATCAACTACCACCAATGTGCAGTATTGACATGGATGATGCAACAGCAGTCACACATTGGTGATTAGACAGATGTGATGGAGTTTAATGGAGATTATTCAATACAGCCGAAATGAACAAATTTCTAATTGGCAGTCAGTAAGAGCATTTGAAGTTTAAAACCCACTAAGAACCTCACTTAAAGACAAGTGACTTCTGCCTCACATTGCACATAACTTTGACTTTTAAATTAGACTAAAACAGATGGCAGCAGGTGGTCTGTCAAAGTGCAGTCAACATGTTTGTCTGAAAAAAGAAGATGAATGTGAAAAAACAACATTACCCAAGAGCTCCTTCAGCATCACCTTAAGGGGGAATCGTATATGTGAGGAGGGATTATAGCAACACATACCCATTTAAAATACTCTGTGCCTCTGTTATGACTCAGTCATGTCAGAGAGAGACTTGCTCTTCTGAGGAAATGGCTCAAACATCTCGAGAATAACGTTAAATCAACTCTTCTCTTACTCGGCCTTGAACAGTCTGCTTTATTCCATAAGTGAAGTGTTAAGTTTTATTGATAGAATAAGTGATTTCAGCAACCACAAATGATAAATGCCAGTTGCTGAAGATAGAGCTGATCCTAATCAGCTCTATCTTCAGTGGGAAATTTAGCCAGGGCAATAGGGTAACACCTCTACTTTTTTTAGAGGAAATGCCAGAGGATCTCTTAATGACCTCTCCTTCAAAAGATGCCAGAAAAGTGTCCCAGTCACTGTACTTGGCATCTTACACATGGCATTTCACCTAGGCTACAGTCTAGATTCTCAACCTGTGGGCTGTGGACCACTGAGGCCACCACAGGACATCTGGCAGAAAGTAGGATCACAGCCTTGAAAGCTTCACGTCTTCTAGTGTTTTATAAATGAACAAGGAATGTTGATATGAAGGAATCCTTTGAATTCTATAAAGGCTGCTGGTTTGTATCGTGTGAAATTAAACAAGACTGTGTTGCCATGCCACTGGAAACAAATGTTGCTGACATTTCTTCAACACAGCTTAATGAAGGCAAACAACATATTTAAATAGGAATTCTGCTTTTTCACTACAGCTAATCTGCTGCAATTTCTCAAAGGGGTTAAAGGTGAGTGTATATGCATATACAGTTGCAAGAAAAAGTATGTGAAACCATTGGGATTACTTGGATTTCTGCATGAATTGGTCATTAAATGTGTTATGATCTTCATCTAATTCACAACAATAGACAAACACAGTTTGCTTAAACTACTACCACACATTTATTGCATGTAGCATGTAAAAATTCACAGTGCAGGGTGGGAAAAGAATGTTAACCTTTAGATTTAATAACTGGTTGACCCTCGTTTGGCAACAATAACCTCAACCAAAAGTTTCCTGTAGATACAGATCAGAACTGCAAAACAGTCAGGAGGTATTTTGGAACATTCCTCTTCACAAAACTTTCAGTTCAGCAGTAGTATTGGGATGTCTGGTGTGAATCACTCTCTTGAGGTCATGACACAGCATCTCAATCAGGTTGAGGTCAGGACTCTGATTGGGCCACTCCAGAAGGTGTATTTTCTTCTGTTGAAGCCATTCTGTTGTTGATTTACTTCTGTTTTGGGCGATTGTCCTGTTGCACCACCCATCCTCTGTTGAGCTTAAATTGGTGGACAAATGTTCTTAAGTTTTCCTGCAAAATGTCTTGAGAAATTTGGGAATTCCTTTTTCTGTTGATGACAGTAATCCGTCCAGGCCCTGAGGCAGCAAAACAGCCCCAAACCATGATGCCCCCTCCACCATATTTCAGTTAGGATTAGGTTTTGAAGTTGGTGTGCTGTGCCTTTTTTCCCTCCACACATAGTGTTCTGTGTTCTTTCCAAACAACTCAATTTTGGTTTCATCTGTCCACAGAATATTTTGCCAGCATCCAGGTGCTCCTTTGCAAACTTCAAACATGCAGCAATATTTTTTTGACAGTAGTGGCTTCCACCATGGTGTCCTTCCATGGAGTCTTTAACTGACACTCTAGGATTCTTCTTCACCTCAGTGAATATACTGCACTGTGCTCTTGCAGTCATCTTTACAGGATGACCACATCTAGAGAGACTAGCAACGGTACTGAATTTTCTTCATTTGTAGACAATCTGTCTTACTGTGGACACATGAACATCAAGGCTTCTAGACATACTTTTGTAACCCTTTCCAGCTTCATGCAGGTCAACAATTCTTGAATGTAGGTCTTCTGAGAGCTCTTTTGTGCGAGACATGGTTCTCATGAGGCAACGCTTTTTGAGAACAGCAAAGTCAAAACTGGTGTGTGTTTTTTATAGGGCAGGGCAGCTTTAACCAACATATCCAGTCTCGTCACATTTACTGGCTCCAGGTTGGCTGACTCCTGGCTCCAATTAGCTCTTAGATAATTCATTAGCCCAGGCATGTCCAAAGCCTGGCCCGGCCATTTGCAGCCCATTAACATTCATAGAAGGATCCGCAATTTATTTTAGAAATAAAATGAAAATTGGTCCATATTTAAGCAGGTTGTAAAAAAAACGAGATTCCTAGTTTGAACACTATCACGTCACTATCACGTATCTAAATCGATCCCAATCTTTTTTCCCCCAACGCAAAACTTTAATGTCGTTACACATACATTACTGTTCCTTGAACTTTTGGGTGGACATGACAGCTTCAAATAAATTAAAAATAGAAAATTTCAGGCACGTTGAGAAAATGAATATTTGCTCACTGAGTTCAGGGGGAAGTGTGTATGTGAAACAGGAAACAGTTGCTGTAATTAAGGAGTATAATGTTAAGAGACATTATGAAATGAAACATCACTCTTTTGGGTCAGACACGAGAACAGAAGGTTAAACAAATAGCAGCAGCTTGTAAGCTCAACAAAACCAGTTTTTTGTGTGATAAACAAGTGCAAGAAAATGCTACCAGGGCTACAAGGTAGCTCACATCATAGCCCAGCATGGGAATTTCAGTGTTGCCAGGTTTGCAATTTTTGGGCAAAATTAGGTTAAAAATGCAGCTGTGAGTTAATTTTCAGACTTGGTGGGGTTTTGGTTTTTGGACTACTTTAAAACTACCGTGAAAACCAAAAAGACTCTTAGAGTACTACTATAGTCTGTGCCATGTGACTGCACATATTGTCCTCCTTCTGTCCACAGCAAGAAAAGTTTGGACACCCCTGGATTAGCCTAAAGATTCACATACATTTTCACCCTGCACGGTGTATGTTTTACATGTTATGTTAAATAAAAACACTATATTTTTTGTGCAGTATTAGATTAAGCAGACTGTGTTTGTTGTTCTGAGTTAGATGAAGATCAGAACACATTAAATGACAAATTTATGCAGAAATCCAAGTAATCACAAAGGGTTTGCATACTTTTTCTTGCAACTGTATATAGATGGACAACATCACTCCGTTGACTTCCATTCTATAGAAATGAAACCAAAATACTATCACCATCATGTCAAGTTCAGAATCAGAGCCTTGGCAGAGTTGAAGTGAGCCCTCATTTGCTTACCTCGCCCTTTTTGACAGTCATTCTATATTCATTGGTTGAAACAAACCAAAAGCACTAAGGCTTCAGTTCACTCCAACTTACTTTAACCTCTGCTCTGCTGCCAGCAGTTGCTGGACTCAGTCAAGACCAGAAAATATATTTGAGACAAAAGCCGGTGTGAGTACAAACACTACAGGGTTCAGTATTTCTAATTAAATTGATTAGTTGGCTAGTTAACCACTAGAAAGAGCTGCAGCAGCCAGGGTTGCCAGGGCTGGCAAAAACATCCAGTCTGTATAAAGCTTGGCCTTCGGAACCTGAAACTAGTCCAAAAGGGTTTTTTTTAAGAAAACTGGCTACAAATTGTAAAAGAACTATCAAAATACTTACTCTTAAATCTGTTAATCTTACTTTGTTTTAAAAACTATATTCAGAGTTATACTATTACTGAACCATTTGGTATAAATAGTATTATAAATAGTATTGTTACTCTATCATTATATTATAAATAACATTAAAATATAATTATTATAATCTATAATTTTAAAAGTAGCACAAAAAAACTGGTCAGTCATAGCAGCATTTTCAAACTAGATCATTGTGGTCAGAAAATTACAAATTTGACAACCTTGGCAGAAGCTGGTGTCTTCAAGCTAAAGTTGTCCATCATTTCCTTTTTACTATATAATAGAATGATGTTTTAGCATTAATTTCTGGGGTGCCAGTGTAAGCATAGGGAGAAGTAACTCTTGGAATTAGACACTGTATGTGAAAGACAGTTTAGAACAGAAAAATGAAACTGAAAATGGGCTGATCTGTCAATGGAAACACAGGGAAAAGGGCGGAGCTGCCCTGTGGCAGAGTGCTAGATCTGTAGCTGCTTCACATTTATAGAAAAGCTCTGTCCATGCTCTTTATACAGTCTGTGAGTGTGACAGATCCTCAAAATCTGCTGAATGTATACTGATATCTCGGCTGTATTTGCAGGATCCCTCTGTTTGGAGCAACCATCTATGATGTAGCAATCTAAAAATGCAGCTTGGAGGTCTCTCATCCAAGTACTAATCAGACCCAGCCCTACTTACCGTCAGTGGATTTGCATGTAATGTAGATGTGCCAGCAAATATACAGTAGAATAAAACATGTTCTGCCTTGAAGTCTATGGCCTTGACATTATACTCATGGGTAGTTATCTATATTGCATTATTTTGGTAAGGCTTTTGAAACTGATTCTGCCAAGCTTCTCACACTGGACTGGGGAAAGTGGGTTTAATGTCTTAATGAAAGTCTTATTTATATGAATTTGCACTTACTGTCATGGCATAGCTATAGTATGCTTCCAATGATAAAGTCTAATGAAGCTAACAAACATTAAAATGTTAGCTTAGGTCTAAATTTAGCTTAGGTTTGAACAAATTTTTAAGTCAACATGTTTATATAGTCATCTAAAGTTTGTTTCCATCCACAAAGATCACCAAATTCAACTCAACCTGCTTCCACATCTTGATGTAAAGGCTTTTATATAAAATATCAAGGAGGACACTTGAAGAGTCTGGAATTGTATTTTCCTTTAAATATTATTAATATAAAATGTTATTTATTTTTTATAGTTCTTAGTCACACTGTGTATTAAGCAACATTGACCGTGAGACCTTAATTAAAAACTGGAGCTGATTAGATTGGATAGTGAGAAGTTTTGGTGATGTACTATTGTGTTGAGTTCAAGTAATTATTAGCAACATTAGCTTTATAGCTCCCTTCTAAACTCAAGCTGTGAATGCTGAACTCCAAACATGTGTTGACTGATCAACTACATGTGGAGTAAATGGGAAATTATGTAAGTATGATGGATGAAGCAATTGAAATGGTAAGAATTTGGAGGCCATTGTTGCATAACCTACTGCAAACTGCAATTTCATCTCCAAATTGCAATTTTAATCCAACTGAGCACCTGTGGAATGTACTAGGACATCAAGTGAAAGTTGACAGGATGCCAGATACCACAAGGGCACTTTCAGGGGACTTGTAAAGTCACCTTGGCTGGTCAGAGATGTTTTGTTGGCACAGGGAGGACCATGGGAATAATATAAATATTAGCATAATGTTTTGAATTCTCAGTGAAGGTTACTCAGAGGTCCAAAGCAGGGTTTATAAGTGAGTATGACCCACCGTGCGTTGATAAAGGTGTGATGTCAGTTTCTGATGCAGGGTGTCGCAATCTGGTCAACAGGCCTAAAAAGGCAAATAATACTTATATGTAATAAGACCTGATAAACACATTAACACATGCACGCTTTCCACATACACCTAGATACATACACTCAAACCTATCCTCACACCCTCAAACCCAGAATCACAAAAAGCTAGTGATCAAAGATGAGGTCATGGTTTTGTGTAGTATTTCAACTAGTTGTGGGTGAAATATTGAGAGTTGTTGACAACGTGACAGCCTCAGACTTTCTAAAGTGATGCAATTTTCCACTATGAATCAGTCATAAGGCTAAGGGAATGGACGTGAATGGAAAGCCTACATAAGCCAAAACATAAAAGCGTGTGCTTGGGGATGTTCATGTTTCAGTAGGTGTTTTGAAGTGTAAGAAGAACTTTGCACCTGCTGCGTTATGTTGATGATACTCTATCATTTGGGGGATAGAATCAAACAAATGGTTCTCAGCCAGGTAATATTTCCCTTCAGAATTCACATTGATGAGATAATGCCTCACTGTCCCGTTAACCTCACTGAAAAAGAAAAGCTCATGATTAAGAGTTCTAGAAAATTCCCAGAAAAGTAATTGTGGTTTTGCGCTAAAGCTGATTTTAGTCATTGACTTTGTAAAGTTTGGAAAACCTCTACAATGGGAGGGGACTTTCAGATACCTGAAGGTGAAAAAGCAGCATTAGCATGAAGTCTTAAAATCAGCAAATGTCACAAGTGCACTCCCAGTGAATCTAGTTCAAGTATAAGCTTGGGCATGATGGTGTGTGT
The DNA here is from genome assembly GCA_036984385.1 of Crenuchus spilurus. Lineage (NCBI taxonomy): Eukaryota > Metazoa > Chordata > Actinopteri > Characiformes > Crenuchidae > Crenuchus > Crenuchus spilurus. The sequence goes on along the minus strand of BRDA01028819.1, from coordinate 1,427 downwards.
TACCTCGCCTCTCTACTCACTCTAGTGCTCGACTTAATAAAGACACTGTGTAGGATCCTTTTTGGCTGGAATCTCTGACCACAAATGAGCCCTCTTTTCCCTGCAAAGATGCAAAACACTTAAGAGTTTTTTAGGAAAATGCAGTATGCACATACACTATATATTAATGAAAAGTATTGAGACACCTGCTCATTCACTGTTCCTTTCATGTGTACTACAAAAAGATTGCAAATGGAAAATGCTTTCTACTATATTTCAGAGCATTGCTGTGAGGATTTGATTGCATTCAGCAACAAGACCATTAGTGAGGGAAGGGTTTTGGATGACAACCACACCTCATCTTCAACTCATCCCAAAACTATTGGATGGAGAAGAGAACAGTTTCACTGCTACACAGCTAAGTGCTGGGGGACTTTATATCCCTCTAGCCCATGCCAATAGGTTCATGTATCTGCTATTCCATTGGCAGTACTTCTCTATAGAGACTAGATAAGCTGTGTGTTTGCATTTGTACATGTGTGTAGCTTAAACCTTTACCATTCTGCTCAACCATTTGGTAGTCACTTAAAAATTTAAGTCACTATATTTTATTAAAGAAGGCTTAAAACTTAACATAATGTGATTGTGCCATCTCTACAATTGGTAGAGGTATGTTAGACTGATAACATCCACTAGACATCAACATTTTCTTGTCTGAATGGAAACCACCAATGCCCATTTGTGAACTGGACATATAGTGTATTTGACAATTTCATGAAGTATGATGACAATAAACAGTATTTCTATTGAAGAATGTTCTTCTTGGTTGAATAAATGGGAGTGACTTCATAGGTGAAAGATGTTACGCACTTTCTCACGTAGCAGCTGTTCAGTCTGTATTCGAGACATGTTTCCCACATACCAACTGGAAGAGTTCAAACAAACAAATTAGCTCAAGAAGTACACATACAGTGCCTTGGGAAAGTATTCACCCCCTTGGCTTTTTACCTATTTTGTTACATTACAACCTGTATCTGTACAAAATAGTCGGTGTTGTGAAATTAGAAAAAAAACATATATAACATATACATTAGGGCTGCACCTAACGATTATTTTTTTATCGATTAATCTAACGATTATTTTTCGATTAATCGGTTAGTTGAATTGTTGCCTGCACTTAATAATGTACCCAAAATGATGAAAAAAGAGAAATCCTCTTAATATTTCTATATTTTCTTTAATCTTCTCATAACCTGCAAAACAAAATCCTGTGTTAAAATGTACAGTCAAACATAAAATCTCTCATGAAATTAAAGCAAGATTTTTAACAATGCAAAAAACGTTCAACTTGATCAACAAACAGAAGTAACTAACACACACCCTAGCACCTACACACAATCTCTCTTCCCCTCTAGTGTATGGGTCTACATGTCTCCTGTGTTGGGGTG
>BRDA01028814.1:1069-15024 GCA_036984385.1 Crenuchus spilurus | reverse complement strand
TATATATATATATAAAGTCAGATTATGCTTTGTTGGTATGTCTGCTTGGCTGTTAAACATTTATTAAAAAAAATGTCCAATAAACATTTTTAAATTGCAAAAAAAAATGGTATTCAGTGTTTGCCTTCTGCCAAATGTTTACTTTTTCTTTCGTTTTGGCCCAAAATGTTGATTTCAGTGCATCCCTAGCTGCAATATATTACAGTGTACAGTATTTTGCTGTGTATATGTGCTTAAGTTTTTGCTTATTGTTTACATGTCTTTGTCAGTACGTATGTATGAATGTGTCTTATGCTGCCTTCTTGGACAACATGGAGTATATTGTATAAGGTGCTGAGCAGTATTCTGAGGTCATCCCAACATCCCAAAGTGTTTGTAGAGGGCTGTGCCCCACCTTCCAGGACATTAAAAGCAAACTTGGAGCAAATGATATTTCTCCTCCACTGTTTGTAGTGAGATTGCTGAGTGTGATTTGACTTGGAAATGAGAACATCGTATCTACCCCATCTCTCCAGAGGGTGCGCCAACATTTAATAAATATTTAACTTTAATTTAAAACCCGCCGCAAAGTTAATTGTATTCAAAAAATTTAACCTTGAACAATTTATATAATAAAAGTCACTCAGTGAGGCTTTAATGAATTAAGGAGCACTCAGCCTTCCAAACAAGAAGTCCTATGAGTATGTACCACCTTGCCCTCATAGAGTTCAATGGACGTTAATGAGGTAGGCTGGAATAAACAAGTGTTTCACTAATAAATAAATATCCTTACCAGCCAAACACAGACAGAAAATTAGCATTTGGAAGAGGGTATTGTACAATAAACATATTGAGAATCAAAAACAATTTGGCATGAGTCTCATTTGTGCATTACAGTGAAAAGGACTTAATAATAAATCAGTCTTCAAATGCTATCCTTGCTAATAATGTTTAAAAGTCTGTAGGAGTTAGTCAGCAATATATATTAGTCATCTATTGTTTGTTTATTATTATTTAGCTTTAAATTGAAGCTTTTCCCAAAAATCATATTTACTGTTAGAGTAGAACTCAATAGTCACTTGAATAGACTAGTAGTTTCTGTAAACGTACATCATGAAGGCATCTTTCAGCCCTGCCCAAGCTACATCCAGAACTCAGTGTGGTTTAGGATACAGTATGACTTACCTTTCACTTCACGTAAATAAAGGTGTGTGTGTGGGGGTGCGGACGTGGGCTTTTAGTTAAGGACCCAGCCTTGTGATACAATTGATGTAACTATTCTCCGGGCACGATGGATAGGGCTGCCCATTGCTCCAAGCACATATGCCCACTGCCCCCTAGAGTGTGTTCTCTGCAGTGTGTGTATGTTTGTTTCATTGCATGGTTGAATTAAGTGCTGAAGTCAAATTCCTCTGTGTTCATAGTGGTTAGTCAAATCATTTTTGAAAAATGTTTCATCAGATAGTGCTTGTTGATGTTTTAGCATCCAGGACTGTTTTGAATATGGAGGAATGTGATCCGTGATCAGTCTTCAACCAGCTCTGCTGCTGTCTAAAGTTGCTCCCTATCCAGATGATTTCATTATTATAGTTGATACTATGCTCTAAATCAAATGATTTTTACAGAAACAACTATTCAGCTGACTATTGAGTTATGCTGTTATTCATAAAATAACAATCGGAACAATCTTGGTCTGACTACTAACATCAATGACAGTCGCAACCACTAAACCTCTGAAGCAAAATGTATAACTGCTCTATACTTATCATTGTGTAGCTGCTTATAAAATGGTTTTGAAGTTTGAATTGATTGGTAATATTACTTTTATGTTTTGCATTGTTTCATTTATATCATTTTTGGGTTTGAGCCAGTCAAATTGCTTTTTGAGATATTTATTTAAACAAACCTCCCGTTTTTTCAATGCAGGGCTTTGCTGTTGGGTGTTTTGTTGGGTGTTTTGTGTAGCCCAGGTTCAAAGCCTGGACAAAATTTTTTTACAGTAATTAATAAGCTACAGAAAAGCTAGACAACTGTTTATTAGGCTACGTTCAGACAGCAGGTAAATCGAATTGGTTTCTCAAATCAGATCAAATGTCTGCCTGCACTGTTATTTGCAAGTGATCAGATCTGATTTACCCATTCAGACATCACAACTGAATCCACTTGGGTTACTGTTTTACGAAGGAGTTGTCAGTAACTACAACTACTCTGGTGACATGGCTTCAGGGTTGCCAGGTTCGTAGTGTGTGACTGCTTCACAAATGTACCGTGACCACCATAAAAACTCTTATAGTAACACAGTACAAAAAATAGAGCTGGAGATGCCTTAGGTAGACTTTCTAATAATAGAAGATTCAGTGGAGGGATCTGAAAATATAGATACATGTAGAGTAGACGGAAAAATATTATGTTTTATTTACTGAAAAAGCTTACAATTATATAGAAAATGAATGAAAAATTAAAACTGAAATAAAGATTTAAGAGTAGTAAAAAAGTAATTATAGCTTTCTCAAATGTATGTGATTAGACTCTAGATTAGATTACATTTGGGGTTAGTTGTGTTTTCTGTCAAACAGTGGGCTGGAAAGATTTTCGGGACCTGGCAACCTGGGACGAGCTTCTTGGATCTCCACAATTCCATCTCTCTAGATTTTACATGGTTTTTCTTTGTCGCTTTAAGAGTAAGGCACTTCGAAATCCGATTTGAGCGGTCACAGTGTTCGAACTAAGACAGATCTGTACACATTTGATTGTGATTGAATTTTGAAACTCAAATTGAAACCACCTCCAAATGTGGCTTGGATCAGATTTGCTGGGTTTTGGCTGCCAAAAATTGGATTTAGGCTTGCTGTCTGAACATAGCCTTAGAAAAGCAGAACTAGTTCCAAATGTCTTTTTTATTTGTTGCTTGGAAAAATAAAATTGAATGGCTGTTCTATGCTAACATGTTTGTTATTGCTTTGTGTGTTAATGAAAATGAACTAGCTAATTGGCAAATAGTTTTGCTAACTTTGCTAACAGTATTTTAGTCGTCACTACAGGATTTACACACTATTAGATTATGCTCACATAAGAGTTTAGCACAATTTAGATAAGAACAGTCATGGCAGATTGCTGTGCTGGTGCCGTGACTATGGAGTATAGCAAAGCGTCCACTCCAGCTTTTCTCCATGAATATTGGTATTCAGAATATTCTGCTGTTTTCAAACTGAGTAGAGAGAAAAAAAATCGCTCATGCACTGAAGCTGCTGAGATGCCTCAGAACTGTGAAGAATGCAGATTCTGTGAGAATTAGATGGCTTTCACTCTCTTTATCTACACTGTCTCAATTTCCTCCTTTCACCACCAACTCCAGTTTTGTCCATTATCACTCTATTCCCTCTATGCTAATTTCACACAGTACACTAATGACTCCAGCCTGGAGAGATGTGTTTACCATCTCTTTCCTCTCTTTCTCTCTCTCGCACTGCCTATTCTTTCTCTTTTTTCTGTCCTCACTCTATTCTGTCTCTCTCCTCAGGATTTCTGTTCTTTCTTTCTATCCCCCTCTCTCCTTATCTCTGTTTTCCCGCTCTTCTTTATCTTTTTTCTTTATTACTCTCATTCCTAGTCCTCTTTTCTCATTTCCGATCTCTCTCTCTCTCTCTTTCTCCCTTGACTCTCTCCCTCTGTTCTCTCTCTCTGTATACTCATTCTCTCTCTATCTCTCTCTCTCTGTGCTCTCTCATTTTCTTCTTTCTCTCATTTGCCCTCTCTATATTTTGCACATTCTCTCCGTATTCTTCCAGTATATCCTTTGTCTTCCTCTCTATATTCGCCATATATCTCTTGCAATCTCTCTTTCTCTCCCTCTCTCTCTCTCTCTGTCTCTCTCTCTCTTTGTCTGGTCGTCTGACTTTGTATTCTTTCTATCTTCCTCTCACACTCTTTCTCTCCTCTCTCAATTCTCACTCTTTCTTTGTATACTTGCCATCTCTTTTTCAATACTTTCTATCCATCCCTGTCCCTCTTTCTCTCTCTCTCTCTCTCTCTCTCTCTCTCTCTCTCTCTTTCTCCCTGTCCCTACCTATCTTTCATAACTTTTTCTCTACCGTTCATATGTTTCTTTCTCACTCTTAACTCTCTCCTCTCTTTCTCACACTCTCCTTCTATCTTTCTTATGTTTCAGTCTGCTGGTCTGTTTCTCTCTCTCTCTGTCTCTCTCTCTCTCTCTCTCTCTCTCTCTCTCTCTCTCTCTCTCTCTCTCTCTCTCTCGTTGTCTCTCCCAGCCTCTCTCTTCCTATCTCTCTGCCTATTCTTTCTTTTTTCTGTCCTTACTCTGTTCTGTCTCTCTACTTTTCTCTCTATATTTCTGCACATTCTCTCTGTATACTTCCAGTATATCCTTTCTCTTCCTCTCTATATTCACCATATGTCTCTTGCAATCTCTCTGTCTCTCTCTCTCTTTGTCTCTTTGTCTGACTTTGTATTCTCTCTATCTTTCCCTCACACTCTTTTGATACTTTCTATCCATCCATGTCCCCATCTCTCTCTCTATTCTTTCTCTTTTTCTGTCCTCACTCTTTCTCTGTTCTGAGTATTTCTGTTCTTTCCCTCTATCTCCCTCTCTCCTTTTCTCTGTATTCTCTCCCTTCATTATCTTTTTTCTTAAGTACTCTCATTTCTACGCCTATTTTCTCATTTCTGATCTCTCTCTCTCTCTCTCTCTCTCTCTCTCTCTCTCTCTCTCTCTCTCTCTCTCTTTCTTCTTTGTCTCTCTCCCTCTGTCCTCTCTATCTTTATACTCCTTTCACTTTCTCTCATTTGCCCTCTCTATAACTCTGCACATTCTCTTTGTATTTTTCCAGTCTATCTTTTCTCTTCCTCGCTATATTCCTCATCTCTCTCACACAATCTCTCTCTGCCTCTCTCTTTCTCTTTCAATACTTTATTTTAAACTCTGTCCACATCATATCTCTCTCTCTCTCTCTCTCTCTCTCTCTCTCTCTCTCCCTCTCTCTCTCCTGTTTTTCAATACTTTTTCTCCATCCATGTTCACATCATCTCTCTCCCTTTCTCTGTCTTTTGATACTCTCTCTCCACCTCTGTCCACATCATCTCTCTCTCTGTCTCTCTCTTTCTCTCTCTCTCTCTCTCTGTCTCTCTCTCTCTATCTCTCTCTCTCAGTATGTGTACTGTAGGTAATGAATAGGGTTCTTCTCAGGTTGAAGCTAATTCTGGAGTGTCCTACCGCCGTTAGCTTAGCGCTCCGCTGCTGGTCTCAGGCTTATTAGCATGCTCTGCTGCTTCTGTGAAAGCTCACCAACCTGAACTCATTCACTCACTACAGGGAAGTCCACAATTGGTTGAATTCCCTCACGATACACACCACTGCTTCTACTGCAAGTGTGTATGCATGTGTGGACAGTTTTACTGTCGAGTGGCCTGTTGACCACTATAACGGTCAATTGAGCTTTAAGAATCTGTTCTGTCTGATGCATCTCATTACGTGTGCTCATTGCGAACAGACACTGCACTATACTTTACTCACCAATTTCTGTTCTCATGCTGACACTGTTTTTTTTTTTCTCTCATGTTCTCTTATTTGTGAAATGTGAGACTGAAACGTTGGTTTGTTTTGATTCCAGTAGAAAGGAGCACAGATCCTCAATGTAGAAAGAAAAGAAAGAAGTAAACTCCTTGGAAGTAAACAGTAAATAACTTTGGGCTGGTCAACCATGACCACCATGTCAGTGAGAGTCAGCCAGAAACCGCTAAATTTGGTCGCTTTCCTGAGGAGCTGCTAAACCCTTGCATAACAGCTGTTAAATTTCCAAACCAAAGTCTCAAACCAAAAAAATCTACTATACACTTTAACATCATTTAAACATGTCTTATACACAATTCAAAAGGCATCTTCTGGAGCAATTACAAGCAATATGCTCTTTATTCAGGTACCAGAACATTCATAGGATTTGGAAACATTAAGAAAACTTGACATTTTTAATGTTTCTTGATTTATGTTCCTTTTAACCAAAATTTTGAGGGAACAGTTTCAAACTTTGTTAGCTGACTGGGTGTCTTGAGTATAAACATGGCATGATATTATGATTAGCTATGCTATAAAAATACTACATTTTTATTAGTTTTTAATATACCATCTCTAATTAAGTGTCAGTGCTTTCTCAGACTCCCAAACATGATTCTTTTCATTGTTGTTTATGGGCTACCAAACACTATGACTGAAAATGTTCCTCTAGCCTACTTTGCTTGCACAGTTATGCTGAAAAATATCAACTTTTGAGCTGAGCATTGAAAAAATATGCACCACAACATTAAGACATTATAATGTAACCGTAAAATACGATACACACATCACAGTTTAGCCACAGTCATAGGCAAAGGATTTAGGCATGCTATATATTTATTATGAATGCACCACAATGAACATATTTGACCAAATTATTTGGTCCTTTTACTTATTCTGATGAATACTGAAAATGAATTTTGCAATTTTGCATAAAATTCATCATTTGCTTTGCTCACACTATAGGACAAATTAAGTTAGTTTTTAAAGCTGTTTTTTTAGACAATCTTTTTTGTCTGTATGGCCAGATTGTAGTCACATTTGATACTGTAGTAACAATCCATATGTACATGGACCAAATTTATTAAGCTTAACAACTTTATCTAGTTAACACAATGATTAAAATATATTTCAAATCAGTGTTTCACTTCTTATCAACTACAGCATGAACAGGAACTAGTTCCACCCAAATATGGAAAAAATTATAGCAAAAATTATTATTAAAAGTGAAACTTTTATTTTGAAAACATGACAACAAGTGCAAGTGTATTAATGTATCATATATTATTAATTATAATGATTGTGCAATGAATTTCAAATGTAATTATTTTAATTTTATTTTAATTTTAATATGATGAAAAAATCTTAATCTGGTCTTGTCTTATCAAACTATTTCAGTGTTAATAATAAGAAGTGCAGATATTGCATTTTGTTTATTTATTTGCTGTTTATTGTAATTCCACAAATATTCTCCCATATAATCATACGTACAGTATTGTGAACACCCCATCCCAGCCCCGCCTCGTTCTTATTATGTGCTCGTCTGTTTACGTTTTTTCAATGTGCTCTATGGTTACCTCGTCCACATCATGTCTCCACCCTTAGCCACATCATGTCTTCATGATTGCACAGCCCTGCTATTCAATTATATGTCTGATTTACATTACTTTTAAGTCTTCCCATCATCATACAGTCTTTGTCCATCATTGTATGTCTACCATGCCATGTGTTGTCTTAAGAGCTGGATGATATGGCCAAAGATTTTATCATGGTACATTTTTTATTTACTGTTTGTAAAATTCATGGCTAACTATTATTTTAGGAGATCTTGTGGGCTGTGATTTATAGTAGCAAATGTACCCCCCACCCATGTCAAACCAACTCCTATTTCCATGAACAGAGCAGGACATTAGATTGACTTGGTCAGCAGACTGATATCAGACTATAGACTGCAGCAGAAATATTCAGAGACAGACTTTAAGTTCAGATCTTTTACTGAAGCACTCACTGTACAATTAAAAAAGCTTCAGCTCTCTGTGTTTCAGTTGTGATGTGTGAATGAGCTTCCCTGACGTTACTGTTACACATGAACCGCCATGAGCTTGACTGACCATAAGATCTGATCAAACCATCTACAAATGTGGCTTGAATTAAGTGTCATGATTGATTTGTTTATTTTGTGTAAGTATCAGATACCTGAAACAGTTACACTGGTTGCTTAGCTTCTTATATATGTTACTTTATACTGATTTGATATGATATGGAACACTATAGTTTGTATAGCCTGCAGTAACAAAATCTGTGCAAAAAGTGTTTGGCACGAGAAAAGAGTCAAATGAGAAAATATACCCAAAAACATATGTTCTGTAAGCATTCATGCTAAAAACATAAGCAATAGCTACTCAGATGAGAAATAAAAAACATTCATTGAATGTATCATAGCACCCATTTAAAACTACCAATTACATGTTTTCTGCTTTCTTTCTTTTATATTTATTTGTTTCAATCCTAACTAATGAAAACATCAAATTATTTTTGATGTGACTGTGAAATCATGGCCTAGTGTTTAGGTGTCTAGTCTTGTGACCGGAAGGGTGCCAGTTTGATTTCTGTTCAGATTTCAAATAATTGGAATAATATAACAATTGAGAAAGGCATAACTTGAATGCAACGTGAAAAGACTGAACAAGGCCTTAATTTATAATGTAAGAACATTTCTTATTTCAAATTTCTTTTCTCTGATCATATAAGAAATAGTGTTATATGCAGTCATTTTAAATACAACGTGTGCCATCATTTACACAGCAGATATTATTCTCATGCTGACAGGCCTTCATTTCACTGAACATCTGCTTATTTATGAAATCAGAGCAATTTCGGTTTGGAAAATAGGTTTGTTTTGACAAATGGAGGATAAACCCTCGTACGTGGCCCAAATCCACACCAATGAATGTCCTCTCTGAAAGCCCTGGAGGGAAGGTTCTAGAAGAGCAACATTACAGTACTTTTTGGTTAACCACAAACCCAAGTTTGGCTGTCCGGATAAGTTCTGTAGCCCAGGAATGTGAATTCTCACTGCCTGCAAGACTCACTGGGTAAGGATGAGTGATCTGATTGGCTGTTTGAGAGCTGCAGTTGGATAATTACGGAGTGGTATGGGTGGTTTTTGCAGCAGAAGGATTGAGGCCTGGAGAACCCACTGAATTCTCAGCTCTGGAGTCAAGGAGAAATTTGTTGTCATCTCATCTTTATCACAACAAAACATTGTATCTTAGAAATGTCAACTTTTTTCAGGAGTAGTAAAGAAAATTATAAGAGTTAGACTCAGATTTAATGTTATTAGTATCCAACAAGATATTATTTAGACCATTTTTGTAGGCCTGTTCATTAACATTGGAACAGTTGGTGGTGCTTTGCACAAATCAAGAACATATTTCCACTTCAGACTGTTGTATCAGATTTTACCCAACCCAAAATTGATAACAGTTAGAGCTGTTAATAAGGAGGGGTTAATAAAATTATTTTGGCATTAAATTGCATATAATCAAAATGCATTTTTGAACATTTTATTATATTTTTATATTAATTTTTTTTTTCTGGTTTTATTGATTATGTTTCATAGAGAAGGTCAATATCAATCAGTTGGGTGGTCCAAAATCATCATCGTAAGGTTTTTTTTATGAGTATCTGAAGGACACTATTAATAAAACTTATATAAATTTATATAAAACTGGAAATGAAAAAGCAAATCCAACTGTGGCTTTATTGCTTTTAAAAGTTAAAGGAGGAAAAAAAAGTTTTGGTGTTTTCAAAAAACAGGAAACATGTTTTTTACATTGGCAATGATATGAAATTGTACATTAGGATGGGAAATAATCATGTTAATAATCATTATTATTCTTCATAGTTGGATGAGCTATCAAATTATTTTTTATTTACTCAAAAATAGCTAACCAGTTTTGCCAGTTGATATTCCGTTGACATGTGTTGATCACTGATGTGCTAAAATGGAACGTCTGTTTTTCATTATTCTGTCTAAAATTGTCCTGTTATATTGGGTACTGTGCTGTGCTGAGTAAAAAAAAAACTCCCACACATGACCACAGCATATTTCAGACTAAAATATTTTATATCAGTAATAATTTTGCCACTTATTTTTCTCATGATAAAGTGTGGCCTGCCTGCATAAATGTATCATGGGAACATTATTTATTATTATTAAACTGTAACATTATGTTTCCCTGAGTTTTAACTTCTCTGGACATTATTTTGATGGTCAAGTCAAGAATTTTTTTCCCGAACACTCAAGAGAGGGAGAATTCAGCCTATGCTTTACACGAGTGACTGAACCGCAGTGGTGTTCACTAGCAAGACAAGATAAAACAGTTTTAACCAGTAAATGGAGGGAAAAAAGAAAGTTAATGCGGTGTACACTTGCTTGCATGTTCATACTAAAGATTTCTCTTACAAAGGAACAATTTTCATTCATTTTTCAGAAATAGCTATGAGAGATATTTTGATTGCTAGTTTGGTTGAAACCTGTATGTTTTTTGTATTGGATGTAGCTTCTGTAAAGGTTCCCAGTTGGGTGTAAAAAAAAGTACACTGATTTTTAGTCCAGTTCTGCAGTTCATTCAGCAGAGCTCCATTTTAGTGTTACTTAGCCCTGATCATTGTTGCTAATATGTAATTAAAAACAATGTTTCATACCATAATTATGGGAAGCCATGGCCTAGTGGTAAGGATCTGGTCTTGTGACCGGAATGTCACCGGTTTGATCCCCAGACAAGGCAGGACTGAGGTGTGTTCACGAATGGGTTAAATGCAGAGGTCAAATTCCATTGTGTGCAAATCACATGGGCAAAAAGGTGAAATAAATACATTTTGATTGACTGATTGATATACTTTTTATTCGCCTCTCAGTGCAGGGGTTTCGGGTTTGAGTCTCCATCTGGGAGGAGTTTTCATGTTTTCCCAGTGTCTGCATGGATTTTCTACATGGTCTCTGGTTTCCTCTAACAGTCCAAAAAACATGGAGGTCAGGTGAAGTGGTTACTCTAAACTGCCCTGGTGTGGTTAGGGATCTGGTCTTGTGACTGCAAGGTTACCGGTTCCATCCCCAGGTAGGTCATAACTTACGTACCCTTGATCAAGGCATCTAACTCCCAAATGTTCCCTGGGGAATGTGGAAAAGGCAGCCCACCACTTCGGGCACTTGTTCTTACACCCTAGTGTGTGTGTGTTTCACTGCATGGATGGGATAAATGGTTAAGATAATAGATCATCACTTTTCATGCAATGAGTATAAAATGTATGGCAGTTTAATGTTTTTAATTCAATTATTAAAAAAAACAAATGATATTTTTCATAAGATTCTAATTTCTGGTGATGTGCTAACTGAAGTTGTATAGCAGCCTACACTTCATGTACTGAGATACAGTCTGTCGGACTATGTGGATCATGTACCTTTATATGTTGTATTGACAGAATATGAGGAGATGCAGAAAGTAGGGGATAAAGAATTCTGTGCTTGTGTGTGTGTGTGTGTGTGTGTGTGTGTCTCAGGAGGACATTCATGTTTGAAATGGCCTTTATTAGCAAATGTCACACTGCGAGGGGGCCATCACACACAGTTCTCTGTCTTAATGCCCAGGGGGAGAAAACTCGAGACAAAAGACATTTAAAACAGCCTCATGACACACACACACACGCACACACACACACACACACACACAAACAAGAACAAAGGCACTTATTTTACCATTTCATCGCTCATGCTTTATGAATGCATTTATCTATTTGCACACTGCATCTCTTTATTAACAGAGCTGCACAGTATTGGAAGTATTAGGAACTTATAGTCCACCAGTAAGCATCATGCTAACTGCATTCCAAAATCATCATGCATTAGCCTCAAATTGTTGAGTTGTTTAATATTTAAGCACATCTTTCCTTGCCAATGAGCTGAAACACTGAGACCACAGCTGAAAAGAAGAATGTTGGCTATATTAGACAGCAAGAGAACAGCCATTTATCATAGTCCTGTTGAAGACATTGACTTTGGCAAGGACCAAATCTTTATCATCAGACTACAGATGCCTAATTCTGTAGATTTCAAACTGATTTCCATGCTGGACAAACAAATCAGGCTGCTCCAACTGGATGTCTTGATACAATCTACAGCAAGACACCTTCAACAATCTTGTGGGGTCTGTGCCTTGGTAGGTAAGAGCTGTTTTGTCATATTAGGCATGCTAGCATATTGGTCAGAATGTTTTGGCTCAAAGTTGTATTTCACAACATATTGACAGCATATAACATTCATTTTTTTTCTGCGTTCAGGAGTACAATTAGCATTTCTGTTAGCATAAACAGTTTCTTTAAAATGATGTTCTTTAATAACATAGTGTTGAATTATTCATGAAAAATCAAAATATGCCAAGCTAAGCATGTGTTCCTTGCATATAGAATACTTCAATTGTATGCTAAACTCTCATGCTCTTGCTGAAAGTGAGAGCTGTGTACGGTGTGTGCTCTTATCCTCGTTGACTGACACACACATACACACAAGCTCACACGTCTCGGTTTGGGGTCAGCTCCTTGGCCTTGGACTGTTTTTTTCCTCCTCTACAGTCCAGCTCGCTTTGTTGCGGTCAGTATAAAGCCTCGTTTGCATGTTCAGCTGCTTCTTTTCTTCTCTGGCATTTACTCTTATTTTCTTTGTTCTCCGTGATGTTTCCATTGCGTTCCTCGAGGGGGTGAAGGAGTTTGGAGGAAGTGGAGCTGACATTTGCTCTGGAAAGGGTAATGTGATGCTGATGTGGGCCTACCCTGTCCATTGCAGTGGGCGTCTGAGACCACCAGGGTAAATGACCCCCAAACCCACCTGCAAATGTCTAAAAGAGGGGCTGCAGACAGATTGAAGCTTGCAGAAATGAAAGATGAAGTGGAACAGCTATTTTGGTGAATGTCCAATGGGCATGCATGAAGCTAAAAAACCCCAAAACAACTTATGCAAAGATCTGGATATGGCCACTTTATGAGAAAGCCCTACCTTTAATGTCCACTCACTGGTCACAACACTATATATCTCTGACAACATCATGGATGCTTGTTTGGCGTAAAAAGCCCAAAAGCCTCCAATGTTCTACTCAAGTGAGTGCAGAATCAGTGACTACAATCCAGTTTGCTGTGGGATAGATCTTGTGTTTTTTGTTGAATTTGGGAGTCATCTGGCATCAAACCTTGTCTGTGTTCAGTCATGCAGTTTAAAAAAATAAATTAATAAAATAAACAACAACAACAACAAAATCCTTCTGCTCTCACCATGGGACTTGTGAAGCTATGCTTATAGGCCCATGTTTCAGGTGCACAATCACAGACTGTAGATCACCTGTTGCTGCACAATTTATCAGCCACTACAGATAGATGACGACTACTCAACATATTAGCTACAGTCTCTAACTGTACACTGTAAGGTGCAGCTACAGGAGAGGAGTTTCTGATAAAGTAGCCAAGAAGAGCGTAGCTACAGGCTATCACTGTTATAGAGTTTGAGATCATAGCGAAACTATTAGAAGGTGAATTCAGTTTATAGAGTATGGTCAGATCATCTCTTTCCTAGCCCACAGCTGTTCACTCATTCATCCTCTATAAAAATACACAGCAGTTATGTTTTGGTTCCTGTGTTTTCCACTAAAAGCATACCAGTGTGGGTGTATTTTCCCTCATAAAAAAGCACGTATGTTCTGTTAGCTGTGCCCTTGTTGTTTTTACTCTGCAGCTCATAAGCGTGGGGGTATTCACACATCGCATAATGATGGAAATATGCTTTTGGATGAGCTCAGAAAGAGAGAACATGTTGCCTGAAATAAACATATGGCACCTAAATGGTAATTCACAGTCTGCGATTGTAGCATAGACTAAATTAAGAAATTCACACACACACACACACACACACACACACACACACACACACACACACACACACACACACACACACACACACACAATAGACCAAAAACCATTTTATTTTAATTAATGTATTTTGTGGAGGGGAGGTGCATTTAACAGTAGTTTAAGAAATTGAATTACTGCTGTACTGCTGGGACAAAATTAAATATGTATATTAAATTTTAAGATGAAATAATAAAAAGCAAAAAGTTAACTTTTCTGGGAACACTTAGTATATTAGATAATGATGTATCACTATAGAGTAGATTGAATATCAACAATGAAGTTAAAATCTTATAAAAGAACACTTTAGAGTCTATGTAGTAATACCCTAAAGAGGACAGACTGGAGTAGCACTCCAGTCTCAGAATGAAAATGCTCCTATCTTATCAAATCTTATCAAATTTACACAGTTCCTCACTTCACACCAAATGTAGTCAAGCCAAGTTATGTTTGG